>SZWC01007591.1:111355-123049 GCA_023375785.1 Penium margaritaceum | reverse complement strand
GGGGGGGGGGGGGGGGGGGGGGGCTTTAAGAGTCCTGCCAACGTGATCCGCTTGGCTGCGTGTCCAGAGTAGCATACATGTTCTTTGGCATACTGGCCGTGGCAGGTTGTCGTTGAAGGACAGCCCTGAGAGCAGAGCGAGCGACAGTGTTCAGACTTTACGGTGGAGACTTCGCAAATCATCTCGAGGATTTGAACACGGCCCACAGTTTGGCACACGTCCTTCGTTGCCGTGACGGCTGGCAGGTCATTGGAGGGCAATGCGATGAGCGGAATAAACGAAAAGGCGACGTGTGGGGAAGTGGGTAATCAGGTGAACCACGTGCCTTTTCAGTGTAATGAAGGATGGATCGAAACAATATGTCACTGGGGAGAGACTCGCGTGTCGTTTGTTTCTTACATTGTGCTCAGGCCTGAGTCTTACTTGGTCGCAGGCGTCTACAGCCCGGGGACACTCCCGTGGGAGAAGTGCACGGTACAACATTTTCAGCATAGGAAAAGAGCACGTGGGGGAAGGGGAAGGGGAAGAGGGGGAGTGCCACGCACCTGTCGTCATCGTACAAAGCCGATGCACTCCCCACGAGAAGCAGCAAGCAAAGGCAGACGCTCGAGCACGACCAGTGCCGCCAGTGCCCAGCTGCACTGGACGCCATCCGCTGCAGCTGCTCGCACGCGCTTCCCCGACTTTCCTGTAATTTTCCCCTGCAGGGTTGTGGGTTCTTAACCGCTTTGCAAAGCGGTTGAGAAGTTTTTTTCTGGTTGATGCAAATGCGCAGGGCTACGAGGCAGACACGAATGGATACGGAGGCGCAAGAGAGGCTGGCGTGTGGACAAACGGGGGCTGTTGCGGCTCGCTCGCAAGCGGGCATGCAACTCGACTCCGATTCTCCTTCGGAAATAGCAGACACGGCAGCTGCTGCGCCCCCAACTCAGCTTCGGAAATTCCTGGCAGAAACAAATAACAGTCGTCCTCGGTAGATACTAAGGCTACGGCGAGAGGAGCGGATGAGAGGTTGGTTCCGCAGCAAGCACAGCCAGGAAGGAAACTTTGTTGTCGCCAGATTCACGGCGTAGCAGTACAGCGAACGACGCGTGGCCCTGGGACGATTCAACGCAACCGCTATGACTTATGACCGCACTGAACGCTTTCACCAAGGCCAGACACCAGCGGAAGAACACAACCACACCAGAGCAGACAACTGGGCACTGCTGCGTTGCGTAGGGACCCCTCCTGCTCTCTGGCGGCCGTGGCGTTGGTTTTTTTTTCCAGTTTGGACGACGACTTGCGAGGCGGACTGAGCTGGCCTGTGAGGCCATTTTATGGATCTGGCCATGTTTTTGAATTCTCTTACGTCTGCGGCCGACCAGCCTCGACCTCTTACGTATTCGGCCTACTTTGATGGTCGACTTACAGATTTGGCCAACTTGACCGCTCGGAAACCTGCTGTAATGCAGTTGGCTGAATGTCTTACGTATATGACCGACGTTTTGACACTGAGTTGCGGATTCGGCCATGCTTAGAAGTCGACGTCAGAGGACTCTGACAGGGTCGCAGCTCGCACATGTGACCATACGTGCGAAGTCACCCCCCCCCCCCCCAAGCCCGACCATCCGCCAACCCCCGACCGAATAATATCAGCATTCCCCCCCCCCCCCCCCCCCCCCCCCCCGCACGTTTATCGCATCTGCGGTGGACGAAGGCGCGAGCGCCCTGGCCCACCGCAGAGGCAACAGAAAAATGTTTAATGGACGGAATCAAAAACAAGAATGGCCTCGCTTCATAGTCAAATACGCCTAACGGACTGTTCCTTCTTATTGGGTCTCATATAACACATAAACTCTAGGTTGAGTGGAACACTGAGTGACAGAAATACCCAAAGCCACGTTGGGTCTACATAAAGGTTTCCTATAGAGACAAAGAGATCTAAGTATGCATATGGACATAGATAGAAATAAATCGAGAAAATTATATTAGTATATTCATATCAATGGAGATGAGGATAAAAATGAAGGTGAATATAAGGATCAATTCAAAATAAAAATATTAAAAAAAATGCATATTTTAATGTATATAAAAGAAATCTATACTTAAATATTTAATATTTATCCAAAAATGTTGATGTAACTATTTATATTAATGTACATATTAACTCGTAAAGATGTACATAAAATTACGAAACACAAATAGACATGGAGGTAATCTTGCATATATACATGTACATGTATATGTACATATATACATGTATATGTATATGTATATGTATATGTATATGTATATGTATATGTATATGTATATGTATATGTATATGTATATGTATATGTATATGTATATGTATATGTATATGTATATATATATGTATATATATATATATATATATATATATATATATATATATATATATATATATATATATATATATATATATATATATATATATATATATATATATATATATATATATATATATATATATATATATATATATATATATATATATATATATATATATATATATATATATATATATATATATATATATATATATATATATATATATATATATATATATATATATATATATATATATATATATATATATATATATATATATATATATATATATATATATATATATATATATATATATATATATATATATATATATATATATATATATATATATATATATATATATATATATATATATATATATATATATATATATATATATATATATATATATATATATATATATATATATATATATATATATATATATATATATATATATATATATATATATATATATATATATATATATATATATATATATATATATATATATATATATATATATATATATATATATATATATATATATATATATATATATATATATATATATATATATATATATATATATATATATATATATATATATATATATATATATATATATATATATATATATATATATATATATATATATATATATATATATATATATATATATATATATATATATATATATATATATATATATATATATATATATATATATATATATATATATATATATATATATATATATATATATATATATATATATATATATATATATATATATATATATATATATATATATATATATATATATATATATATATATATATATATATATATATATATATATATATATATATATATATATATATATATATATATATATATATATATATATATATATATATATATATATATATATATATATATATATATATATATATATATATATATATATATATATATATATATATATATATATATATATATATATATATATATATATATATATATATATATATATATATATATATATATATATATATATATATATATATATATATATATATATATATATATATATATATATATATATATATATATATATATATATATATATATATATATATATATATATATATATATATATATATATATATATATATATATATATATATATATATATATATATATATATATATATATATATATATATATATATATATATATATATATATATATATATATATATATATATATATATATATATATATATATATATATATATATATATATATATATATATATATATATATATATATATATATATATATATATATATATATATATATATATATATATATATATATATATATATATATATATATATATATATATATATATATATATATATATATATATATATATATATATATATATATATATATATATATATATATATATATATATATATATATATATATATATATATATATATATATATATATATATATATATATATATATATATATATATATATATATATATATATATATATATATATATATATATATATATATATATATATATATATATATATATATATATATATATATATATATATATATATATATATATATATATATATATATATATATATATATATATATATATATATATATATATATATATATATATATATATATATATATATATATATATATATATATATATATATATATATATATATATATATATATATATATATATATATATATATATATATATATATATATATATATATATATATATATATATATATATATATATATATATATATATATATATATATATATATATATATATATATATATATATATATATATATATATATATATATATATATATATATATATATATATATATATATATATATATATATATATATATATATATATATATATATATATATATATATATATATATATATATATATATATATATATATATATATATATATATATATATATATATATATATATATATATATATATATATATATATATATATATATATATATATATATATATATATATATATATATATATATATATATATATATATATATATATATATATATATATATATATATATATATATATATATATATATATATATATATATATATATATATATATATATATATATATATATATATATATATATATATATATATATATATATATATATATATATATATATATATATATATATATATATATATATATATATATATATATATATATATATATATATATATATATATATATATATATATATATATATATATATATATATATATATATATATATATATATATATATATATATATATATATATATATATATATATATATATATATATATATATATATATATATATATATATATATATATATATATATATATATATATATATATATATATATATATATATATATATATATATATATATATATATATATATATATATATATATATATATATATATATATATATATATATATATATATATATATATATATATATATATATATATATATATATATATATATATATATATATATATATATATATATATATATATATATATATATATATATATATATATATATATATATATATATATATATATATATATATATATATATATATATATATATATATATATATATATATATATATATATATATATATATATATATATATATATATATATATATATATATATATATATATATATATATATATATATATATATATATATATATATATATATATATATATATATATATATATATATATATATATGTATATGTATATGTATATGTATATGTATATGTATATGTATATGTATATGTATATGCACACATATACACATCTGGAAAATGATATGCATATGCATATGTAATCATGCATGTTCATGTGTATGTATATTTGTATTTGTAGGTATATGTGCATTTATATGCATATGTACATGTACATGTGCATGTATAATTTCATGGACATATATATGATCATGTATGTCTACATGTGAATTTAAGTTTAATTATTATAAAAAATTCCTTGAATCAATATTTTTGTGTTTTACCATGTTTTATGTCAAGTTGCGTTGAAGAGAGGAAGTCATTGATGAGTTTGACAGTTTAGTTGACGGTTTTGTCGTTGAAGTTTCTTTGGCGTGCATCATAATTGCATATCACTAACAATCCTTCTGGTTGTAGGTATTTCATTGAACGGGATACATGAGCGTTTCCACGAAAAAGAGGATGATCGCGAGGACCCCTTTGCGAAGGCCTGTTTCATTCGCACTTAATGGATCGCTGACCACACAAACCGTGTTGTCAACGAATGGATCGACGGGAGGGCTGGGTCGGCGAAACGCTTTTCTTGACGCCGAGTCCCACAGGCCGTCGATTCCGGTTTTGTTGACAACACAGCCGTGTAGTCCCGGCTGTGTGGTTACTCCCAAACCCACCCTCAGGAGAGCGATCCACCCACTCGCGGACCCCCCCCCCCTCCCCCTCCCTACACTTTGTCTTCACACGTCAGGCGTCGCACGTTTGACTTTCGAGACGCGTCAGAGCATGCTGACACGACATCAATAAATAATGGCCGGATCTGTAAGACAGTTTCGAAACGACGGCCATATGCGTAAGACCTCCTTGTCACGTCATTGCAGTAAGTTGAAGCACCAACAAAGTTGGCCATATTTGAAAGTCGACCTCCAAAGTAGGCCGTATTTGTAAGAGGATCAGGTTGGACGGCCGTAGACGTAAGGGAATATAATAAGATGGCCAGATCTGTAAAATGGCCGGCCTGTGAACTCGGCAAAGACTGGGGGGCTCGTTCGTTAGTTTGGACATTCAGCTCTCAGCAGCTCCTCGTACTGAAGGTTTAAAATCCGTCAACTTGGGAGGCTGCAATGTGCAGTGGTGGGCGGTGAGCTTCGGCTTCTCCCACTGGGCCACTCCTGCTAGCTCCCGCTGCTGCCGTGCCCGGGCTGAAAGGGAAACCCAACCAGAAATTTCATTTGCGGGTGCCCGAACGAACCATACGTAAAACGGCTAGAATCGAGCCCGTGGGAATGCTGGGGCGACTCTCCACAGACTATCTCTTTCGCTCATTTCCGATCATCGACGGGTTTCAAGAAATTTGAAAACCTGAGAGTATCTCGACTTAACCATGTCTAGCTGTTGACTAAATCAAGAAAGAGGACCTTAAATGGATTGCAGGCAATACCGGGGGGCGTGCCGCCCTCTCCCTGGGAAGACTGCAGATATCAGGCTGAGGCATGAAGATGGAGCGACGGACGGAAAACGCTTTTCCTTGCCGTGCCATCCCTGGTACCTCGAGACACGAAGATAAAAACGTTTTTCTCCCAAACCGTGCACAAATACGCACCTTCTCGAACATGCGCGTTCTACGGCGGCACTCGCGGGCAATTCCGCATATCTCACTGTTATAAAAGATGCACCTAGTACCTCTGAGGTGTTTGTTTGGAGTGTGCCGGGCGCTCCCTGCACTCCACGACATCAACTTTCTTTGGACACGGGTAACGGAGAGCCTACTGAGAAGGGACCACAAAGGAGATTATCTTCATGATTTCATGAAATACACCAGAACTCAACAGAAACTTTTTGGAGTTACGTAGTAACCCAATTCAATCGGTTCAGTAGCCAAGAATCTGCGCTGATGTCAGAAAATCCGCTGCACAAAGACTTCGGCGAGGGCATTTCTCTCTCGGGTCGGCGATTCTGTACACCGACAGCCCATCTCGTATTTTCCAGGTATTTTTTTCTTCATTTCTGTTGTTTACGGAAGACAGCCTCTCTCTATGCGCTGCTCTTCTTGCGGAAGCGACTCCCAGTCCGAGAAAGACCTGCGATTCGAACAAACTTCGCGCAGCAACCAGGGTTTTTCGCAGAACAGATACCGGAAATCGCAATCAAGCACGTGACTTGACTGAATAATTTTCCTCGGACAACAGGGGAAGGTCGAGCAAAATTCGCTTCCAAGGCAGAAAACATGTTTGAACCCGGCCTCAGTGTATTACTACGTAAGCCCGATGCACGCATGCATGCGGCCAATGCCACTAGTTTTGTTTGATTATATATTTTTAAGGTCTCTTACAACGAGATCATCTAAAGTTTTATGATGCACACCATATTCGCAAATCAGGGAAAGGGGTGAAGTGCATATGCTCCGCATTCATCGTAAAAATCCAATATACTTGAAGAAATAGTTTTTATCACTGTTTTCAGTGTAACCATTTCATCTTTTCATTAAAATTCATTCCTTTCATGTTCAGGTGTCTAACTTCGAGTAAAAAAACACCATGGTTGTCTCTTCCATGTGTGAGACGCGTGCTTTTTTTTTCATTTTTGATCTCATGATCTTTGTAGGAAGGCTGCATTTGAATACATATTTCTGTTCTTCTCAAGCCAATGAAGACAGACAATGTAATCACGTGTGCGGTTTCATACATTAGACCTATTATATATTTACTTGGATGAAGATCACGTTATTTTTAATTCTTCGCCATCCTTGAAACCCTAATGTCATGCATTATAGAATATATATTTAATGCATTGGCAAAGAAATCTCATAATCGCGTTTGGAAGTTACGCCTTGTCAGTCACATTACCTTTCATCCATTAGTGACATCTTGTACCAGTTTAAACGAATCCCAAAATTTCCTTCAGATTTTAAGGCAAGACCTCTAACACTTGGAATCGTGTGCAAATAAGAATTTAGAAGACGAAATTCATCAGTATCCAATTCTAAAGAGACTGCCCATGCACCAAAGCATAAAAGAAACACAATCATGCGCCCTGCAACGGCTGAACCAAATCCAAATTAAGTAAGTATTGCAGGATATTCTTGATTAGTAAAAATACCTTACTAAAATTCAGGTTGACATTGTGTAGCGGATTGGACGGAATCCCTGGCCAACTAGGCCAAAACTGTGGTGCTCGAGGGGCTTCGACCCTCAAGCCGTCCCATCCAACCGTCCACAGGCCAGGGACCCCCATTAAAGCCACATGCTACAGTCCCCCACCCCAGGACTGTGCCATCCTCAGCATCCACACGTCAGAATCGAACCTCGCACTTTACGCGAATGTAGCACACTGGACAGAATCCTTTGCCGAACAGGTCAAAGCCGATGTGCTTGATGGTCTCCGACCCTCAAGCCATCCCCTCCAGTTGCTCAAAGGCCAGGGACCCCCGCTCAAGCCACGTGGCACCGGCGGCATGCTACATGTTGCATGTCATGTGACGTCCACTGATGGTAAAAGGATGAACACAAAGTATAATTTTTTTGAATTTATAAAACATTGCATTGATTTCTCATCAAGGTATGATGGTGGTTTCATCATCACGGTTTGTTCAGATGGAACTTGACAAGCCTTCCTGATGTGGAGGTGGCAGGTGCCCATGTGAAATCAAAACCCAAAGCCCTACGTTTTAACACAGGGCTTTGGGATTTGATGGGTTCAATTAGTGTTCAAGTCCAAAATGTGGTTTCTTCTTCGATAGCGAAGAGTTGGGCTTCTGGATCCCCCCATCAGACTCCAGCCCATGCATTATCAATGATGAAAGTCTAAAGTTGTAAGGTCTACTAGCCCTCGATGTGGCAGTCCACATCAATGAATCATTAGCCAATCAATTAGCCACTTTTTTCGCGGGTCGTCGATGGGTTATATCCCCCGTGACCCCCATTTCCATGCTCAATCATGGACGCATGTAAACATCAAGCATGAAACGAGGTGGACACACGAGGAATTTTTGGAGTTGCGTAGGTATTTGTGGCAATGTAAGGCATTTTGTGTCGTGCATGGGGCATGTGAAAGTAACATTTTGGTTTTATACGGTACTACTGCTGTGATGCCCCAAGCGTGAGGGACATGCCCATACACCATGCGTTGTAAATAGATTTTGATTTATGTCCCATAATTTTCTAGCGAGTGCCTTGCTTGTGTGACACTTTATTGACCTTGGCTTGAGAACTGATCACTTAGACTCCTGCATTCATTCTTGCATGAACAAAGTTGAAATCCCGCCACATAATATAAACTAATTCAGAATCTTATGTTCTATATTCCATTTCTCACATGAATGTGCGAGTGTATGTCATGCATGTTTTGAAATGAGACAAGAAAAAAATGCCCTATTTTCCAAGGGTAATAATGTAGTTTGCTGACAACATACAGACTTTCCCTCAAAGTTTTAGGAAAGGCAACCACATCATATTCAATCATTTCCTAACTTAAACAATGCTTCAAATTAATACAATAGCTTGTAGGAAATGGGGAAAGAGAGGGGAGTCACACGCATAGGGTAAACAAATACAATAAGCCAGCCTTTTCCCTTCCAACACACTCAACCATTCTCTTTTTACTTTGATTTCTCCAAACCTGCAACGACATCTTTCAGCCTTATTTGAATATCGTGAAGTTGGGATTTTGAAGCCTTGATAATACATCACCTTGACATTAATGTCTCAAACCCATTATTGTGAGCAAATGACACTTGCCACTTTCACTCCACGTCGGAGTTCCAAAATAGTTGAACATTTAATCAAATGTCGTGAAGCTCTACGTGCCACCATGTATCTAAAAAAAATCGTTTAAGAATTCAGAATGTCCTGAATGAGTGATGTAATACATTGATGTCCTTTACACTTCTTGACCAAATGATGTGGAATGAACATTTGCTTGCTTTTAGGGGATTTCATGAAAACCAAGTGATTGGCCACCAAGTTGACCACGAGGATGGACCTTCAATTAATATTTAGGGTTTTCCAAATCATGTCGCATGTTACAATGACAGCATAAACTAATATTCGATGCTCCCAGCCCTCTATTTACTTGTTTGTAATATACTGAGAATTCCCTTATGAAAATCAATGTATCTGAGGAAAATCATAATATGTTGTATAGAACCTAAGCATGATGGAGTGTGGTGGGAAGAGTTGAGGAAAAATCCACATTCACATTGCTTTATTTGCATGTTTTATGAGTGTTAAGTAAAAGTAGTCGCTAGTACTTAAAGTCGTGAATTTGTAGTATGACAAGTGCCATACGGACTAGCACGTGATGTGGTTCAAGTAGGGTCACCTAGGACGGTGCACGGGAGTATGGAATGCCCCGAGGATCCTAGATCATCAAGCATCTTGGTTTTAAACTATTCGGTCAAGGATTCCCTAGTTCCATGTATTTTTACCATACAAATTTTCCCTGTATGTGAATAGTATTTATCCCCATTCCAAACACTTGAGATGAATGAATGTAGGTCGGCATGACCTCTTCATTTTTTGCGAGCAAATGAAAAGCAACCATGATGTTGAGGTGAGGGCTGGTTCAACTCTTCAAGGAATGAAAAAACCCAATTATGTTCTTGTGTGTGCCAAATTCCAATACAGACGAAGGTATAACGCATACGGATGTTGTAGCATACCTGTCACAACAATAGCTGGACTCCTTGTTGCATCTTCAATCGTAATCTTTGTTGTCATTACAACATTTCTTAGTCTGATTTTCGTTGGTGTACTTCCCTATATTTGCACTCCTTTGCTTACATTGATGTTTTTGCTAGAACTGTTGTTGTCACTAATGTCATTAATTCGATGATGTGTTTTCATTGTCATTGTTGCTGCTCCTATTTTTTTCGTAGTTACTACTATTAGAATTACTGTCAACAATGCTACTACGATAATTGAACATGGTGTCGGTTCGGAAATGACTGCGGATGATTTTCATAGTTTGCTGGTTTTTTTCCTCTTATTCCTATTGTTCTGATCTTCTATTTCGTTACTTAATTTCTCCAGATCATGGCTTCTACAAGGACTCCCATTAACCTGATAGTGTACCATTTCTAGCCACACCTTACAAGATTGTAGTTACAGATGTTGCATTAATAGAAATAGTTACTTCCACTCTTTCTTCCAATACAAGAACAACCAAAGCCACTACATGTATTGCAATGGATGAAAGGTTTGCTATAGAAACATCTTGGTAGGTGTCTAATGCTTTTGGAGCAGCCGTAGTCACTGCCACTGTGCCTATCACTATTTTTATACAAAATCTGCTCTATGGTATGTTATAGCTACTGAATTGCAAGTAGGAATTATGTATTTCTTGAAACTTATAGGTATCATCAGGTATTGCGGTTGTTGTAAAACCCATTCAAATTCTTCATCTCCCCAAGTCTCTCTCTCCCTCTCTCTCTCTCTCTCTCTCTCTCTCTCTCTTTCTCTCCCTCTCTCTCCCTCTCTCTCTCTCTCTCTCTC
>SZWC01007591.1:92891-109429 GCA_023375785.1 Penium margaritaceum | reverse complement strand
CACACACACACACACACACACACATGCATAGAAATCTGAGAGGATGTCGCTTCAACTGCACAAGAGAAATCCTTTCCTTTAAAAGCATACAACTTGTGAGGCTCCCATGAATTCAATGCAATAGCCTAAGAAGGCCTTGTAACATATCTTTCAAACAAAACCTCAATGCTTCAAACATTGAAACGTTAGTTCCTCAGGTGACACCATTGCATTGTCCTCGAAGGTGCCAAATGGAGCATCAAAGATATGGTTCTTATTGAGTTTGTTTTGAAGCCTATTGTAAGGATGGCAATGAAATGCTATTATCGGTAGGGAACGCCACAAGTGGCACAAGGTTGGAAAACAACAACGCCAATATTCTTACGTGGATAACCTTAACGAATCAATAAGAAGAAGTACCAATGAGCTCAATAAACTATACACGACTCTGTTGAAGCTGCTACTTACTTGTACAATTACTGCATTTTGTAATTTCAGTCAGGAGTTGTTTTAGTGTGTATTTGTTAGCAGGAAAATTTTATTCAAATCCCATGACAAAGGTGATGCAAAGGTTCCATGCACCTATAGATGTATTTAGCAGACCCAAGTATCCACGTTTGTGAGACTTGGGAACAGTTCTGTTTGATGTGATGCATGAACTGTGTGGAGGCAGTGCAGAGCCCGGGCCTTGAAGGACGAAGTCTTGATTGTAGATGATGAAGGCCATAGCAATGTGGTGCGGGCTGCCAGCGGAGCAAGCCACAGCATTCAGAAGTGAGCAGCGAGCGAGCGACTGTGAGCGACTGGCATTGTGGCTAGAGAGCTAGAAAGGCTGGGCTCATCAGTGTGCAGAAGCGGCAAGAGAGGAACTGAGATGCCACAGCCGGACTGGCGGGCATGGATGAGTACAAAGATGACAGACATGCAAGGGCCACAGCCAAGAGGCGGATCGACTATGAGAGAACGGGGCGAAGGCGCCACAGCCCGAGGGTGGGCAGCCGAAGAAGAGGCAAGCATGAGTCTTAGTAGATTAAAGGCAGTGAAGTCCAGTACATAGGTCTAAGTACTAAGCTACCCTACGGTGGTCGATACAAATGATGCAGACGCAGGCGAGCTGCTGCTACTGCTGATGCTGCTATGCGTGGAGTCGCATAAGGAGTCCATGCCGTTGTGTGAGTCTTGGCGGGGAAGACCATCGTGTTGTGCTCGCGCGTATCGGTGCCCAACCTTCATGTCGTGATGCGGGGTCCAATGCGGAAGGTGGTCGGTGTCTCTTCCACGTAGATGCGCCAGTGACAATTACCCTTGAATGTTGCCGGTTGTTCCCGCTCGGTTTGTTGGCCGATGGGTCCAGGGCGCAAGATTGGACCTGAGAGGTCCACTGCCGGTGTTCCAGTTTTCTCGGCGAGACCAAGGAGTTGAACACACGGTAGTGATAATGTTTCTTGTGGTCCCGCTGGTGGCAACTGTCGTAATGGATGAGTCACCTTTGAGGTAGATCTATAGATGGCCCCGGGAGTGTTCCCTTGTAAGTAGTGAGATCGTTTTCCAACAGCCCCCTTCACTGCCACAAGGCGTACAGATTGTTTAATGATGAGGGACGGAGCTTCCTGAGACCGCCATGTGATGATTGACACAGTCAGTGTTGTGTTTTGCGGAGGCGATGACAGGTGAGAAAAGAGGGAAGAGGACTGTGGGAGTCTGACTGATGTTGACCAGTTTTGCTGAGCCGGGAGGAGAAGGCTGGAGTGAGTTTTGAGCGCCGAGGAACTGCACATGGCAAGCTACAGATGAGCAGCATGGGGCTTGTGTGCGCAGCTGCTGTGGTTTCTGGTAGCTGGTGAGGAGGACTCTCATAGATGGGCACGGAGAAGAAAGGCGTTGAGCATGGAGAAGTGTTCCTGAGATGTTGGGGAGTATGAAGATGGTGAGTGAGTGTGCAGGTTCTTGTCTTCCAGGGACAGAGAGGTCGTGGATGGGTGGAACATTGATTTACGTGGATTATGTGGCAGGGGATGTGGGTTAGAAAGGTTGAAGAGGTGAGTCGAAGTGTGCAAAAAGCCTGAGGCATATGCGAAGGTAGCTTGATGGCTTGGGGTGAAGAGAGGAGGAGAAACCTGATCTGTTGTATAGGAAGAGGGGATGTCTTACTGTTCTAGGAGAAGGAGAGAAGTAGGAGATGGTTGTGCCAGATCTTTGCTTGAGGTATGAGGATGTTTTTCAAGAGAGTGACTGAGATTGCTGCGGCGGGTAGTCAAGAGGAGTTCCCAGCGTTGTCTCGGTGACTTGCTCTTGAGGTTCTATTTTCCTTGAGTCTGGCTGAAGATGGCTTGGTGAGAACAGTTTGAGGTGGTTAAAGTTGTGCAGGTGTTGAGGGAGGTGACGGAAAGAATGCGACCGGGATGTCAGAAAATTTCGCCAAAGAAACTCACTCAGTGTACTCACCTAGGTGGAGAGTATCTTCCTAATAATGGTTCAGGTCCGAGACCGAACCACCTTGGCATCTGACAATCGGTTCCAGGACCATTGAACCAACAAGGTTGAGTCATCCCCTAATAAAGTGACATCTGTCACCCGCGTCCGGCTAGCGGAAAGAAGCCGTTGCTTCATTGTTTTGTCCTGTTCTGACAATATATACCAAGGATGTTCATTCCCTCGAGTTTGACCTAGAATAGTTCTATCCATCCTGTTCGGCTTTGGTTCCAGGACATCAGAGCCGTGTCTTTGTTTTGCTTGCTCATCTTTGATTCTGCTCTCGCCATCCACTCCCAGGCCACGATTCCTTGCTCCGTCACTCTGACCCTTCACTCAGCCCTCATCAACTCATCACTCTCGCTCCCTCTCAACTTTCTCTCGCCTGTTGCTTGTCTACGTTGCACCTCAGCCTGGTGCATCACTTCTCTTCCAACTCCTACGACAAACTCCAAGCGACGTCTCTCACCTCTTTGCTGCCGTCATCCATCTGATGTGCTTTCACTTGTCTCATTGCTTCTGCCTACTTCTGCCATTGCTGTTCCCTCCTTGCTACATTCTTCTGACATGGTATCAGAGCATCAGGCAACACCACCTGGTGCCCAATGACCTGGTCATTGCCTTGGTACCGCAACCGTTGCACTTCTCTGTCCAACACTCATCTTCCACTGTCACCGCCGCTTCGCACCGCTCCACTTCACCTGCAGTTGACGTCAGCAGAAGTGCTCTGATTGTTTCTGAAGATGGAGTGACTTATCGTCATCCAAATCAAGGCCTAAGTCCAGTTCACGCCCGTGGTAACCATTCGGTGACACTTTGTCGATAACAACTGCAAGCAGCTCTCAAGCCGCCGCCTGTCACCATGTTCGTGGTTTCTTCCCACCACTTCTTCGGGCTGCCCTTCTAGCCCACTACGCTCCTCTTAACCATTGACCCTGCAGGTTCTCCTCTTCTTCTCTTCCACAAATTACTATCATAGCCTTCATCTCTCGGAACGCTTTCTCTGCTCCATCATCTTCTCCCAATGCCTCCTCATTACAGCACATTGCCATCCGCCGTCAGGATATCGGACACCACCAGTCTTCTTGCTCATGTCTCGAGCCAACTGGGGAACAAGCCGTCACTCTCTTGACATCCGCGAACGACACTGCTCACCTCACGACTTCTCCTGCTGCAGCCAGCTTTCTCTCACTATCAAGATATCGGACACCACCAGTCTTCCTGCCCATCGGTCTCGGGCCAACTGGGGAACAAGCCGTCAGTCTCGTGACAACAGAGCAGCTGGTTGTCTTGCTCGCGCTACTTCCAGTCACTTTGCATCTCCTCCATCCTCCTCCGTTGCCGCTAGTCCATCAGCTTCATCTTCTTGCCTTTCATAGCCCACGTCATCAATATCAATCCAGCGCCTTCTACTTTATCCTCTGCTCGGCGCAAGGATCCGCCTAGTTGCATCGCTTGTATTGCAACAACCTGCGCCCACGCCAAAAACTTCCACGGTGCACGCGGCTCGCCCCTGCGCCCAAATATCCTCCATCATCAGCTTTTCCATCCATTGTCATTAGCAATCATCAGCATCTGTGGCCAGCACTAGGACCTACACGAGCTAGCTGCCCTACTTTGCAGCGGCTTGCGCCCACATTGGCTGCACATTTCTCGTGGCGCGTCGGCATTTTACCTTCCCCTTGCCGCATTCTACTCCCCTACTCAGCAGTAGACGTGATTTCGCCCCTGCGTCCACTCTAGCAAACATCGTTTTCACCGCATGCCATCAGCTTTGATCTCTGCTATGCACACGGATCCGCCCGATCGCATCGCTCTTCCTACAATGCCCTGCGTCCATGCCGACAACTCTACAGCGCACGTGGCTTGCCCTTGCACCCACATCATCAGTATCAATGCACCATTTCCTTCTCATCAACAGCTCAACACAAGGATCTGCCAAGTCAAACCATCTACGTTGAGACAACCTGCTCTTATACCGATTATTCATAGCGCAAGTACCCTACTACTGCCTCCAAAACTCCGCCAGTATCCACCTCCACTTTATCCTTAGCAATTCTCTACATCAGCATCAGAATCTACACGGATCAGCCGCCAGACTCTCAACAGATAGGACCCAAGCGAGGAACTAGTTTCTCATAATGCTCTGGCCTGTGCCCTCCTCTTACTACGCTCCCCTCTCCTCATCAGCTTACAAGCGACTCGCCCTTGAACCGACAACAACCACAAAATGGCGGGACAACGATCCATTTCCTGGTTCGACAAAACGACAAATCTCTCCAGAGACTTTCGCCATTGCCAGACGTATCCCAATACTCCACTTCAACTCTATCGGGATACAAAACTATCGCACCTGGTATTCCACCTTGTGAAGGACCACCAACTTCAACATTCACAATATGAACCTCTAGACCATGTTTCCCCAAAGGAGAGGCTACTTCCACTCTGATCGTTACAACTTTAATGATGACGGCAAAGTCACCTGATACTGGCACGACTACTTCTATGCCGAGTATCAAGCCCTGCTCATTCTTTGGCTAACTACAGAGCAATCCTTCCGGTCCTCTCTCAGACACTATGATATTCGTGTATCTCACATCCACGCACTAGTCATGGAACTGAGAGAAATCAGTGGAAGGAGAGGACTGCCATGGTGGCTCAACCGCACACACCTTGTCAGAGTGCGCAACCTCCAGGAACCACAAAGGGTTCTCCCTCCAAAGTATCTTCCTAGTCCTCCTTCTCCATTACCTGTAGCTACACCTTCAATAGAGGAGGACTGGGAGACTCATGGATCCTCCTGACTGCCCACCTGCGTGAGTATCTTGTGTGTATTTCAAAGGGGGGTGTCAGAAAATGTCGCCAAAGAAACTCACTCAGTGTATTCACCCAGGAGGAGTGTCTCTTCTTAATAATGGTTAAGGTCTGAGACCGAACCACCCTGGCATCTGGCGATCGGTTCCAGGACCGTTGATCTGACAAGGTCGAGTTATCCCCTAATAAAGTGACATCTGTCACCCGCGTCCGGCTAGCAGAAAGAAGCCATTGCTTCGTTGGTTTGTCCCGTTCTGACCATATACACCGAGGATGTTCATTCCCTCGAGTTCAACCCAGAACAGTTCTACCCATCCTGTTTGCCTTTGGTTCCGCGGAATCACAGCCGCGTCTTCACTCTGCTCGCTCATTGCTGATTCTGCTCTCGCCATCCACTTCCAGGGCAAGATTCCTTGCTTCTTCACTCTAACCCTACACTCAACCCTCATCAACTCATCACTCTCGCTCCATCTCAACTTTCTCTTGCCTGTTGCTTGTCTACCTTGCACCTCAGCCTGGCGCATCACTTCTCTTCCAACTCCTGCGACAGACTCCCAGCGGCGTCTCTCACCTCTTTGCTGCTGTCATCCATCTGACATTCTTTCACTTGTCTCATTGCTTCTGCCTACTTCTGCCATTGTCGTTCCCTCCTTGCAACAATCTTCTGGCACAGGAAGGGGTTCCTTCACTAGATTGTGGTGCTGTTGGCTGATGCAACTGGCTTCCGGATGTTGGTGTAGATGAGGTGGTAGACCTTCCTCTAAAGAGAGGGAGAGGGAGGATGCTTTGGGTGTTGATTGGAGAGGTTGCTGCTGTGACATTGGCTGATTGGGTGGAGGAGAGGAGTTTTGGCTTTTGGAAATCGGCCACTTTGTTGCGAGTACGAGGAGGTGCCCAACGCCGTCTCAGCCACAACTGAGCAGGGAGACTGAGGTCATCCGGCGCCAAGCATAACAACTTTTGCACAGAGTAGCTCGCAGCCACAGCAAATTGTCCCTCTCATTGTTGCCCAACACCACTGGTGCACATGGCGCACACAACCAATGCAATGAGCACTTTACTCTCGTTCCTCTATTATGCAACTGGAGTACCATTGGACCATCATCCCCACCTCTTTGAACCTGCGATCATGCTAATAGGTGTACCACACATGTGTCATGTATTGGTAGATGGCGGGACAAGAACTCTATTACAATCGCCTCGATGGAGGGAGAAGCTCTGAACACCAGCCAGGGCAGCTCCACTTTCACCTCAGTCCACAATGGGGTGAGGAGCTAGAACGTTTGGATTGCCAGGAGGAAGGGGTCAAACTCCATAGGTAGGCATGGAGCAAAGAAACTATCTTTTAGTCATAAGCCATCTTGCAGGGATGCTCCCTTACCCTGGTCCCAAGCAGCCCAACATCCCACTCCCCCTCCCCCCAAAGGCAAACAGAGGTTGGATCCTCCTCCTCACCAACCCTTGCCGGCCAAATCTCTCTTGCCTCTCCATAGGTGGCCGCTTTTCCTATGCATATCATTTCAAGTGGGATGGACTAATTTTTTGAGATACACACCAACAAAAGATAGTTACACAACGCTGGTGAGACACAATGTCAAACGATTTAAGAAACTTTACCCATGTCATCATCTCATGAAGAGAATGGGAAGACCACATGACATGTGTGAGCATCATGGCTATGATGATCACATTATCAATACATGATTGTTGCCAAATTATGTTTTCTCAATGGTGGAAATTGTTGTTGTATTGTATGCTACTGTAACAAACAGATGGGAAGCTTGGCCCACTGGGCCAAAACCCGGGTAGTTGAGGGTCTCTGACCCTCAACTCATCCCATCCGCCGCCCCACAGGCCAGGACCCACGTTCGAGCCATGTGGCACACCTCGCGCTACATTCCTCCTACACAGGAATGGACCCGTCCCCGGTGTCCTCAATGGGTATCGAACCCCGGCGCTCTGATACCAAATGTAATAAACGGATGGAAAGCTTGGCCCACTGGGCTAAAACCGTGGTTGTTGAGGGTCTCCGACCCTTAACTCATCCCATCCGCCGCCCCACAGGCCAGGACCCACGTTCGAGCCACGTGGCACACCTCGCGCTACAGCTACACGCACCAATGTCATCAAGGACACAAGGTTACATGTGATTAACACATAGAGATGAACAACACATTGTTCCATGACAACGCTAGGTTGAATTTTCTACAGTCATAGCAGCCTTTGCAGCAAGGTCTATATGCCTCGAAAAGTGGAAAGCTGCTCATGTTGCTAGAGCCTTATCTCATCCTATTCCTATCGTAGCTCTACAATCACCAGAGTTCGTGGGCTCCATGAGCCTGAGAGGAAGGTGGAGTTGCAGGAATCAGCCTGCTCCTTTCCCTTGTCATTGTCTGGCGCCACGCGGGCACTGAATATGGGTCCAAACGTAAAAAATGTTGGAATCAAGAACCATCATCATTTATTAAGGAGTTGGAAGGCTTGGAAAACTGACGTTTTGACCTATAATTTGCTGACATGTACAATGCTGATGATAACATCAATGTTTTTACCCTTACGTAGAAAAACGTTGCCCTAAAAAACGCTAGAGTGTTTTATGCTACTAAAGCTGATGCCTCTTTGTCTTTGACTAACATAGAGTTTGTGTGACTGTAAGGGTGATGCAATCACCCCTTGCTAGCTAGTGCATAGGAGCAGCACAAACTGACATAGCTTCTATGCAGTTGTACATCAATGCTCTTGTGTAGCACTACTAAGCAGTAGTAGCAGCTACTACCACCGCGAGAGTGCCCTAGCTACACTCCCAGCTACTATTTTGTGCCACCACCATTGCCGCTTTTGTGATGCTATTGTTATTGTTGATGCTGTCACAGTAGCAAGTGGAATAGTGATGCTATGCTACTACAATTATTGTTGCTACCGCCGCACTGCGGTTGTTGCCTTTTTTTGCTTTTGTTGTTGTTGTTGCCCCTGCTTCTGCTCTCTCCTGCCACCGCTGCTTACTAACACAATCTCTGCGTGCTGTTGGTACTTGAGACTGTCGATGCGAGCTACTGCTATGAGCTACTCCTCCTTTTTCTTGTTTACTCATATGTTGTAGCCAGACAAGTTGGTGTTGCCATCCGATGTTGCCCTTGCGGCTCGGTATGGATACTTTAGCTCTTTGTTTCCGCATCTCATGCTGCTACGTTGGTAGTGATTTCTCATGCCGCCACCACTAGCATTGCCGCTCATTGTACCAGTCGCGTGGTGACGCTGTTGGTGCTGACGGTGATGTCTCTGTCGTTGATGTTTGCTAAAAATGTCACATGATATGGTTGATGCGGGGACTCTCACTCCTGCCACTGATGCTACATCTCTGTGCCGTTGCTTCGAGAGAAAGATCTCATTGCTTTAATACCGTGAGAAACTACCACAAATCTTCCTAGCCTTGCTGCCGCTAACGTGACAACACTCTCCAATCACGTGATGTACGGGCAAGCAAATTGGTGAAAGAAACAACAAGGTTTAGGTTAGGGAGCCACACAACATCTTATAAAATCGAATAGCTTAGTTATGTTCATGGAGAGATGACAACTGGCAAGCACACAACATAAGGACCTATAGCAGCGCAGAGCAGGTGAAACACATGACAATGTCAGTTTGTCCTAAAATTGACCACCGTTTTGGCCATAAGTCCATACGCAAGGATCCAAACACAACACCCTTTGAACCTAATGATGTACAATCAAGCTGGTTGTTGTCTTGTTTGTGCACTGCCTCATTGACTCATATTGTGACCTCTCAGCTGGTGTACATGCTCGTGCAGATGACTGACTGGATGGACGCCGATGCTGACGGACAGCTGTTTGGTGAAGTGGACGTCTTGTCGTGAAGACGAGCCAGGATTTTGACACTATGCCCTGAGACTACCAGCTCCATTGGTAGCAACCCTTGGCTGTCACGTCATCAATAGTGAAAGATAGCTCACTGGAGCGACACAGCCGGTGCCCAAGTCCAGGCAGCCGTAACTCCACATAGCTATTTTTCTTGCTGATTCTTATTACACGACTGCGTTCACAGTGTGGTTGTTTTGGTATGGTCCAATTTTAGGCAAAACGGACAACGCCCGGGTTTTGGGCTGTTTGGTTTCTGGCAGGGCTCACCCAGGAAATTATGCCAGACATGATGATGCTAGAATTTTCCTGGTTTTCTAAGCAGCAAGCCTCGCAAAGGTGAGGTGAGGCTACAACTGAGAGGGGTCCATGTCAGTTGCTTATCCTTCATTCTTAATGAGTCAGTGCTTTATTCTAGCTGCAATGCTGACGCTAAATCTAGCGCGTGCATTTTTTAGTAACAAACCAGAGCCCTCCGATTTAGGCTCTAGTGCAGCAGATTAAGGGGGTAGCAAAGCCACTTTTGGTTTGCCTTGGCGACAGCGGCAAGGAACAAGCGTGGATTCCCACAAGTTGCACCAACAACACAACTATCCAACCGTGCACATTAGGTTGTTTCCATTTTGGTATCAGAGCCGTAGCGAAGTAGATGCAACAACAATAGTACCGTACACGTTCGTGACTACATCACCGGACCTCCAATACGCGCCAGTGCAGGGGAAATGCTGCAAGATTTATTTCAGCAGCGGTAACCTGCCAGGTGGCAGCGTCAGATCCTTTCCGAAAGCCACTGGGCCAAGGGAAATGTTTCCGGATTTTTTCTGGCAGCTCTGACCCCCACGTCTGACACCGGGAGGTGAGTAGCCAGCGTAGCGCCTTCAGACAACCTGCTGGCGAATCTCCAGAGCAGTGAGTGACCAACAACACTAGAAAAAACAGTAGCAACAGCAGCAATAGTAGTAGCAACAGTAGCAGCAGCAACGACAATGGCCACCGCTACAACGTCAGCAATAGCAGTTGCGGCAACGAAAGCAACAGCGGGGGCAACGGCGGCCGCAACGACAACGGCAGTAGCAGCAGCAGCCATAGACGTAGCAACTACTGCTACAGCAGCCGCAATAGCAGTGGCAGCAGCAGAAGCAATGGTAGCGGTAAGATCCAGCGGCAGCCGTTGCTACGGCTGCGTACTGGCAGCCTCTGTTGCGACTATTGCACCTGCGGCCATAGCACCGATGGCCGTAGCACCAACGCTCTCAGCGGCCGCTGTGTAGTGGTGGTGGTAGCCTTGCCACCATTGCTGAGCCCATGCCCCCTCCTCCTAGCCTGTGGACTGAGCCCACACGCCGTGGGCTGAAAAAAACAAACAAGGCCAAAAAGGAAAAAAATCAGAAATAACACAAAACAAACTTAGGACCCGTAACAAGAGCAGTAGCACCGACGGGAGCAGTTGTAGCAACAATGGCAGCAGTGGCAGCGATAGCGGTAGCAACGGTAGTAGTAGTAGCGGCAACACTGGTAGCAGCAACAACGACAACATCTACAGTGGCAATGGTTGCAACAATTGTAGCAACAATGACAAGAGCAACAATAGTAGCTGTGGCAGTAGTAGCGGTTGTAGTAGTAGCGGTAGTAGCAGTAACAAAAGTGTTAGTGGCAGCGGCAATAGCACGAGCGACAATAGTGCAATAGTGGCAGCAACAACAACGGCAGTGGCACTAGCATCAGGTGTAGTAGTTGCGACAGAAGTAGTAGTAGTAGCGGCAAGAGGTGCAAGAGTAGTGGCAGCAGCGGCAGCAACAACAGATGCAGTAGTAGTGGCAATAGCAGCAGCAGCTATAACATCAGCAGTAGTAGTAGTGGCCATAGAAGCGGTTGCAGCGGCCGGAGCAACGGTAACCGCCATTACAGTAGTAGTAGGCAACAACAATGATAGCCACACTAGCAACATCGATAGCCATAGTAGCAGCGGCAGCCGCCACAGCATCAGCAGGAGTAGCACCACCAGCAACAATGCCTAGCTAGGACGCTGCCACCGGCACATAGGATAGCTCCTCTAACCCCCCTACGCTTGACCCCATAGTGGATATGTAGTGCCAGGTTTCGGTACATGCTTGCCGCAACCAGCACCAACCAGGCTATCCTTCCCAGACAACCTGGTCCCGCTCTGACTATGGCAGCGCAGAAAGCTTTGCAGGAGCGGGTGCAACAACAGCAGCAGACAGTCGCGAGTGTCCTGGGAGCCGGTGTGGCCGGCCACTCTCGGCGTAAGGAATTCGAGTCCCCTCCATCGGTACTTGCCGAAGATGAGCAGCTTCCATCCTGGGAACTACTTTACCACATCTCGGCACAGGAGGACGGTCGTATTACATTCTCTCGCATGATGAGGTCATCTTGGAGTAGGCGCTTGAGGTGGGGCATGTAGTCCGCGCACTCATCCACACCATAGCGGATGCTGATCGCACTGCTCTAATGCCGTTTCTTGGTGACGCCGCTGACAACACAAACGCTGATCCTTGACAAGCTTGGAACAAACTGACACAATCGTATCGCGCCTACGACGAGGCAGCTGTCAGCCGCCTCCTAAAGGAGTTCATCTCCCTTCGTATGAGGGAGTTCGATTCCTTCACTACCTACTGGCGCCGCGCTTATGATACCCTACGCCGGCTCAAGACATCCGTGCCTCTCCAGCTTGCTGCTCTGCTCACCATCAACAATGGCACCATCCCTGAGTTTGCTGATATCTTCATCCCCTACGGCCACCCGGGCCGGCACCCGGGCGGCCGTAGGGGATGAAGATATCAGCAAACTCCCTGCCCCGGGCCGCCCGCGCCCTTGAGGCGCTGGCGGCCCGGGGCACTGTGATGACTTGGCCGTACAACCTCTTTCTTGGTATCAAGAAAGCACACAGGGACACGCTCCTTTACCCATTCTCTTGGCACTCCCTCCTCAAGCAGCGCCAAGGGCAAAGGAAAGAAGAAGGACAAGGGCAAAGTGCAGCAGTCCTCCGGCGGCTCTATCTTGATGTGCCACACCTGCGCCCAAATGGGACACGGGTGGTATACATGCCCCATCCCCACTGATGAGGCCTGCATTGTCGCCGCCATGCATCATGAGCGTGAGCACGGCCTTGGTACCTCTACTGCTGCCACATCACTCCTTTCTCTCCTGGTAGCACCATGGCCACCACATACTCCACAAGATTTCCTTGACCGCCTATGACTCTTCAACACTGAACGTAGCTTCTTTCGTCTCTTCTCCATCTGCACCAGCAGCAGCAGTATGCTCCACCATAGCCACTGTCGTATGCTCTTCCAGTGTAGCATCAATTTTATGCTCTATCACAACCGCTCTACAACCCTAGCCTTCATCCTTGTGGAGCTCGCACCTCCCCTCTGGAGCTGTGACCCTGCGGTCCGTCGCATCCGTTTTCTTCTTCGCTTGGATCCTTCAGCTGTACAGCCTCATCACCACTCAGCTTGGCATAACATCGCCTCCCCAAGGAAGTACAACTTGTGTGACTGCTAGCCAAGAGGTCTGACATTGCTAGATAGAGACCGACCTCCAAGGTGATGTCAGGGAAGCTGCATGTTGCTCTTCGGAACTGGCTTTGGATGACGTTCCATGGCTGGATGACAGACATGATCCTTTTGGTCCCGTCTGCTCAGCTTGCGACCTCCACCCCCCTTCTCGCGTCCTATTTCGTTGCTCATTATAATGTCACGGCATCCGCCCATCCACTTGGATCATTGAATCCAATGCCACCTATCACATGACGTCTTGTCGACATGCGTTCAGTATGCTTGGTCCCGTTGGCAATGTCCACAGTGACCGGACACAATCCGGTCAGATCCTGCCGGTACGCGGTGTTGGCGTCGTTTGCCATCGTGGTCCGTCTGGTGGCGTCTTTTTGAACGACGTGCTGTATGTCCATGGTTTGGAACTCAACCTCCCATCTGTCACGACTCTCGACCTCATGAGCATGGACGTTCGACACTCCTGTGGCATTGGTACTGTCTCACTCCGCTGGTCCGGTCAGGTGATGTTGTGGCAACCTCTGGCACTTCATCCGTCTTCCTTCATTTATCTCTCCTCCCTCATTCAACACTGTCCACGTATTTGTCACCATTGTTCTTTCCCCCTAGTACGTCCACCTTCTCCACCATCGCATGTGGCATGTACACTCCGATGCAGTCGATAGCATGCTCCGCACCCAAACTGCACTCGGACTTGATCCCACCACTTTCTAGTGCCTTGTCGCATGGAGTGCATTGACTGCACCTAGGGCAAGATGCACCGATCCTCCTACCCTGCATCCTTCTCTCGGGCTTCCCACCCATTGGAGCTCGTCCACTCAGACCTCATGGGCCCTTTGCCGATCCCACCTATTGATGAGGGTGGTTAGTACGTGCTGACCCTCACGGATGACTACTCCCGCTATCGTTGGATCATCTTTCTGTGCCAGAAGAGCGACGTGGCCTATGCCATCTGCAGCTGGCACCTTGCGGCTGAGCGCGAGTGCGGTTGCACCCTCCACCGCTTTCACTCTAACCGTGGTGGCGAGTACATGGAGGAAACGTCTGCCAATCTCACCAATCATGGGGTTGTCATGAGACGTCCACCCTTGGGACACTACAGCAGAACAATGTCTCTTAGCGCTTGAACCGCACCATGGCCAATGCTGTCTGTACCATGCGTGTCAATCCGGTTTGTCTGAAGGCTTATTCTTTGAAGCCATGTCTTACATCACCTAGGTATGGAACCACGTTCCCTATGATCCCCTTCCCCTCCAGGCCATGCCATGAGCGTTATGGTGCGATCAGCGGGCCGATTTCCGGCCTGCCCATGTCTGGGAGTGCGTTGCTAGTGTTTGGCTTGCTGACGACCAGCGGGATGGCAAGCTTGCCCCTCACAGCCGTCTTAGCACCTTCATCGGTGTCTCACGCCAGTCCAAAGCCTGGCGCTTCTTGGACCTAGTTCGGCATGGCATCGTTGAGTCCCATGTAATTTGGATCCGTCTACGCCTAGCAGTGTCCCAATATCACAGCCAGTGCCTACCCTCGTCTTGCCACCTCGTCCTCGCCGGAGTCCCTCTACTGACACTGGCACCCCGGCGCACCAGGTCTATACCCGCGCTCCTAGTGGCATTCACTGGCCCCGTAAGCCAGCGCCTCCTCTAGGTCCTTGCACCAGGGCCCCCCGTGTAGCCTCTAGCACACCCGTCGACAAACCTTCCTCCCCTCACACTATTGTGAGCGGTGAGCCCGGCATCAAGGTCCTTTCCCTAATGGCCCTTGGCCTCGTTGCTTAGGATATTCACCCAGGCTCGGCCCTGTGGTATGCTCTCATCTCCCAGGAGCATCGCCGTGTGTTGTTTGCCACCATGGCCTGGGCTCCTACAGGACTTTGCATCGCACGTGTGTTGACTGCACTGTCTTCCCCACTGGCACCCAACCAGAGAGCCTATGGGAGGCACATGCCGCTCCCGATGTAGACCATTGAAAGGCTACCTATCATGAAGAGCTGGCTGCCATCAACGGGCACATAGTGTTTGAGCTCGTGGAGCTTCCCCCTGGTCACAAGGCCATCGGAGCAAAGTGGGTTTTTTGCTCGAAGTGGAAGCGTGATGACAATCTGGAGAAGTACAAGGCCCGGCTCACCACCGAGGGCTTCTCCCAGGTTGCTCGAGTTGACTACAACCAGGTCCTTGCTCCGGTTGGCCGCTTTACCACTAGCCGGGTGCTCTTCAGCCTAATTGGACATCATGGTTGGGAGCTCCACCAGATTGACGTGAGCAATACCTTTCTTCACGGTGCTCTGGATGGTGAGGAGCTCTACATGGTCCAGCCCCTGGCTTTGAGGACGGGGCGGGGCGAGTCTTGTGATTGCGGAAGGCCTTGTATGGCCTCAAGCAGTCTCCTCAGTGCTCGAACATCGAGATCAGCCATACCCTTCTGAAGGACGGATTTATCTGTAGCATCGCAGACCCGGCACTCTTCATCACCCCTCCTGGGACACCTTTATATACGATCCTTTTCTACGAACTACTCATCGCGTCTCCCGGCATTGCCGTTGTCAAGCGGGTGAAGGAGTTGCTGAAGGCAACCTACAGGATGAAGGATCTCAGGCAATCGAAGGTGTTTTTTGGCATGGAGATAGAGTGTGATCGCGTGCACGACATCATGCAGGTACATCTTGCAGCGTATGTTCTGACGCTAGTTGACCGCTTCGCCGATCTCCTGACGATTGGCCCCAGCGCTTTCACCCCGATGACCCTAGATGGGCAAGAAAAGTTAAAGGTTACTAACGCCAGCACCATGGGTGCAGCGGTGGACATCAACGTGTTCCTTCGCGTCATAGGGCACTCGTGTTTCTTGCCACCACCACATGTGCGGACATCGCCTTTGCCGTGAATGTCCTTGCCCAGTTCTCATAGGCTCCATACCAGCTACGCCTTGATGTAGGCGGCCGTGTTTTGCGCTATGTGGCCTCCACCGCACGTTGAGGCCTCACTTTCCATCGCCAGCTATCCATGGTGGCCATGGGTTACATTGACAATGTCTGGGCACGGAGCCCGAATGGGAAGAGCCGCATTGGTTGAATCTTTCTCATCGGGGGCACGGCCGTGTTATCGCGTAGTGGGAAGCAAGAGTGCGTCGCACAGAGCACAATAGAGGTGGAGTATATGGCTTTAGACGCTAGTGCATGTGAAAGTGTGTGGCTACGTCGCTTGTTGGGTGATTCGCGTCAGCCTGTGTCGTCCATCACCTTGCATTGTCAAAACAAGAGTGCCGTTTGCATTGCCGACAATGATGGTGTCCATCATGCACGCATGAAGCACATCAATGTTGAGTATCATTATGTACATTCCTAGTTGCATGAAGGCAGCGTTCAGATCGTGTGGGTCCAGATTGTGAAGCAGTCGGCGGACTTCCTCACCAAGGCGTTGAAGCGCAACTCGTTCATGAAGGCTGTGAGTATGGTCTGATTGCTTCCCTGAATGAATGTGGTGTGACTCTTCCGCTTACATGAGTTCCCATTGCTCATCATCTTTGCACATGTGATCCGTCTCCTTTTGCTCTTGCACTATGTGTTGGGCTAATGAGCATGGGGAAGCATTACCTCTGCATGCTCATGTATACTGTGTTGGTTTTTGTGCATCTCTCATTGTGCTCTGTTGTGTCCTCTCGGCTTGTGTACATCGGCGTGCAGATGACTGATGGCAAGACTCGACACTGATGGAGTGTCGTCCGGTGGAGCCGACGCACATTGAGGTCTACTCGCAGCTCGCTGGAGCCTCCTCTCTCCGGCGACGTGCTCAGCTCCATCGGCAGGCCTCCTCGGCGGTCGTGCTGCCGGCGGTCACTGCCACCGCAGTTGCTGTCTGCATGCGTCCAACGC
>SZWC01007590.1:94075-120077 GCA_023375785.1 Penium margaritaceum | reverse complement strand
AGCATGCGGTGAACAGAGGCAAAGCGCGTGGCAGCAGCGGGCAGCAACACCTTTCCACCAGACTCTTCCTTCAGCCATGACCGGAAAAAATCCGTGTTGCGGAAAAACGTGACAATCTTCTCTGCTTTTGCCACCAGAATATTCCCCCACTCTGTCTTGCCAACATCCTTGAGCACAAGATCCAGACTGTGTGCGATGCAGTGCGTGAAAAACACATGCGGGTACTTAGCCGACAGTGCCTCGTAAGACTTCTTGTTCACATATGCATTGTCCGTAATGACTATGACCACTCTCTGCGGCACAACCTCCTGCAAAGCCTGGTCGATCACAGCAGCAACATGGTTTGCATCCCGGACCAAACCGCTTGCATCTCGGGAGAAAAGGTGGGCGGTACCCTCGGCGTTCGTTGCCATGGCCGAGTAGATCGGCCGTATCTGAATGTCACTCCGCTCGTCGACACCTAGCGACACACCAAAAGTGTCTCACCCATCTCGAAGTGGAGCTTCCGTCTCCGCCAGCTCCTGGTCGAGCTGCGAGAGGATTTCTTTGGTGACCCGGTCCTTTGCCGGCAGCCGGAAGGATGGGTTGGTGCGGCGTGCATCCTCCACCAGCTCCAACACCACCGCCTCTCGGCACCAAGAGATTGGCAGTGCGCACTTTGCCATGACTTTCACAATGGTGCGTTGGCACTGTGCGTTGGCNTCCTGCTGCTCCTGCTGCTGCTGCACGTCGCTTGCGTCGTCGGTGTCGCCAACGCCGGCAGCCTCTCGTGCGGCCTTGCGCTTTCGCTGGTTAACCAGCTCGCCCCAGTTGACGGGCTTGTCCTTGGTGCCCCATGATTCTCCTTCGCCGTTGAAGAGCTTCTCGTCAGCAGGGGTGAAGTTGTCCGGGGTGGGTCCGGGTGGAAGTCCCAACAGTGCACGGGCAAGCGCCGGCGTAGTCTTGCAGCGTGCAACATTTCCAACGGCCGCACCATAGTGTCCGCGCATGCGGTCACATCCGCCGGAGAAGGATTTTCCACATGCCCCACACCAGAAGCCTGGGTAGCCGGACTGGGTAGGAAATGGCCGGAAGAATTTGCTTAAGGCAACGGTGAGAAAGTCGCCAGTAAGAACGGTTGGCCTTGCAGCAGTGACAGCGGCCACAGTTGCCATTGTGGGCGATGGCGACTGTGGTTGGAGTGACCAAGTGAAGAGCGAGGGTTTGCCTATCTCCATCCGGAGTCCAATGCTGGTCAACCTGCCACGTCCACAAGAGGGGGGGGGGATGCTGTCCAGGAGCATTGCACTGATGTGCTGGCAGCCTCAAGTACCACTGCGCATAGCATGATTGGTCTATGTGCTGGCTGCCAGCACATAGACCAATCGGATTGGAGACGCCAGCGGGTGGTATGTTGCCACCTGCATGGGCAATCCTCCTTTCGGCGCCGCACACCGACAAGGGCCCGATTTTTTTGTCGAGTGTGGGCTTGACAGGAACCCGAACTCGCTCCCCGTCTGGAGTTTTTTTTCCAGAAAATTCTGGTGCGCGCACAGTGCCACGTCGAGTCGATTTTCACGTCGATGTGGTTCGACTTGGCGACTCCNGTTCACACCACTCCGCAACCAGTTCGCACCACTCCGCAACCAGTTCGCACCACTCCGCAACCAGTTCGCACCACTCCACAACCAGTTCGCACCACTCCGCAACCAGTTGGCACCACACCGCAACCAGTTCGCACCACTCCGCAACCACTTCGCACCACTCCGCAACCAGTTCGCACCACTCCGCAACCAGTTCGCACCACTCCGCAACCAGTTCGCACCACTCCGCAACCAGTTGGTACCACACCGCAACCTGTTCGCACCACTCCGCAACCAGTTCGCACCACTCCGCAACCAGTTCGTACCACTTTGCAACCAGTTCGCACCATTCCGCAACCAGTTTGCACCTCTCTGCAGCCAATTCGCACCACTCTGCTACCAGTTCTCACCACTCTGTAACCAGTTCGCACCACTCCGCAACCAGTTTGCACCACTCCGCAACCAGTTCGCACCACTCCGCAACCGGTTTGCACCACTCCGCAACCGGTTCACACCACTCCGCAACCGGTTCACACCACTCCGCAACCGGTTCACACCACTCCGCAACCGGTTCACACCACTCCGCAACCGGTTCACACCACTCCGCAACCGGTTCACACCACTCCGCAACCGGTTCACACCACTCCGCAACCGGTTCACACCACTCCGCAACCGGTTCACACCACTCCGCAACCGGTTCACACCACTCCGCAACCGGTTCACACCACTCCGCAACCGGTTCACACCACTCCGCAACCGGTTCACACCACTCCGCAACCGGTTCACACCACTCCGCAACCGGTTCACACCACTCCGCAACCGGTTCACACCACTCCGCAACCGGTTCACACCACTCCGCAACCGGTTCACACCACTCCGCAACCGGTTCACACCACTCCGCAACCGGTTCACACCACTCCGCAACCGGTTCACACCACTCCGCAACCGGTTCACACCACTCCGCAACCGGTTCACACCACTCCGCAACCGGTTCACACCACTCCGCAACCGGTTCACACCACTCCGCAACCGGTTCACACCACTCCGCAACCGGTTCACACCACTCCGCAACCGGTTCACACCACTCCGCAACCGGTTCACACCACTCCGCAACCGGTTCACACCACTCCGCAACCGGTTCACACCACTCCGCAACCGGTTCACACCACTCCGCAACCGGTTCACACCACTCCGCAACCGGTTCACACCACTCCGCAACCGGTTCACACCACTCCGCAACCGGTTCACACCACTCCGCAACCGGTTCACACCACTCCGCAACCGGTTCACACCACTCCGCAACCGGTTCACACCACTCCGCAACCGGTTCACACCACTCCGCAACCGGTTCACACCACTCCGCAACCGGTTCACACCACTCCGCAACCGGTTCACACCACTCCGCAACCGGTTCACACCACTCCGCAACCGGTTCACACCACTCCGCAACCGGTTCACACCACTCCGCAACCGGTTCACACCACTCCGCAACCGGTTCACACCACTCCGCAACCGGTTCACACCACTCCGCAACCGGTTCACACCACTCCGCAACCGGTTCACACCACTCCGCAACCGGTTCACACCACTCCGCAACCGGTTCACACCACTCCGCAACCGGTTCACACCACTCCGCAACCGGTTCACACCACTCCGCAACCGGTTCACACCACTCCGCAACCGGTTCACACCACTCCGCAACCGGTTCACACCACTCCGCAACCGGTTCACACCACTCCGCAACCGGTTCACACCACTCCGCAACCGGTTCACACCACTCCGCAACCGGTTCACACCACTCCGCAACCGGTTCACACCACTCCGCAACCGGTTCACACCACTCCGCAACCGGTTCACACCACTCCGCAACCGGTTCGCACCACTCCGCAACCCGTTCACACCACTCTGCAACCAGTTCGTACCCCTCCGCAACCAGTTCGTACCACTTTGCAACCAGTTCGCACCATTTGGCAACCAGTTCCCACCTCTCCACAACCAATTCGCACCACTCCGCTACAAGTTCGCACCACTCTGTAACCAGTTCGCACCAATCCGCAACCAGTTCGCACCACTCCGCAACCAGTTTGCACCACTCCGCTTCCAGTTTGCACCACTCCGCAACCAGTTTGCACCACTCCGCAACCAGTTTGCACCACTCAGCAACCAGTTTGCACCACTCCGCAACCCGTTCACACCACTCCGCAACAAGTTCGCACCACTCCGCAACCAGTTCGCACCACTCCGCAACCCATTTGCACCACCCCACAACCAGTTCGCACCACTCCGCACCCAGTTTGCACAACTCCGCAACCAGTGTGCACTGTCAGAAGAATACATTTACGAGAATCGGTGGCAGCAGAAGCAGGCAGAAGCAGTGGAACATTCAGGTGTACGTCAACATAGTGACGTAAGCAGGAGCGGTCTGGGGAATTAGTCGCTGATAGAGGCTGAGACGCGAGGTAGCGGCGGTAGACGGATTGATGTGAGAGAGAGAGCTGACGAGGTGACTGATGGTTGGCGGAGTGAGAGTGAGCTGAGTGAAGTAGCGAGAGTGATGGAGCGAAGCGTTGAGAGGTGGTGAAGGCAGGAAATGTGAGGAGCGAGCAGAGCAAAGACACGGCGGCAAAGCCGCGGGAGGAGAATGATGAAGGAGGCTGACGTGAATAGTGGAGGAATGAGACGTGGATTGAGGAGGAATGCTTTGTAGAGGAGTGAGTGCCGAGATGGAACCTCTTGTGCTGAGGAAGGCTAGGCGTGGGAGCAGGTCATCACAGCAGAGGTGACACGACCGGACAGATTCTTGGGTTAGGCTGAGAGCGATGCAGGGCGGAGGAAGCGATTGATTGATTAGCGGGGCGCAGGGACGGACCGCAAGCGCTGAGGATGGTATCGGCGTGGGCGCGGGTCGTTGTGAGGAGGGGGATGCGACCGAGCGGGTCCTTGTGCCGAGCTGAAGTTGATGCTGAAGCGAAGGAGACGATTAATGGATGAGTGGGCGCAGGGGCGAAACCACGTGCGCTGTGAAGTTACGGCGTGGGCGCAGGTCGTCGCGAAAAGGCGATGCGACCCGGCGGATCCTTGTGCCGAGCTGAAGCGGAGGAAGTGATTGATGGATAAGTGGGCGCAGGGGCGAAACCACGTGCGCGGATGGAAGTTTTGGCGGGGGCGCAGGCCGTCGCAGACAAGGCGATGCGGCCGGGTGGATCCTTGTGCCGAGATAGAAGCAAATTGCGGAAACTGAGGAAGCGATTGATTTGATGAGTGGGCGCAGGGGCGAAACCACGTGCGCGGATGGAAGTTTTGGCGGGGGCGCAGGCCGTCGCAGACAAGGCGATGCGGCCGGGTGGATCCTTGTGCCGAGATAGAAGCAAATTGCGGAAACTGAGGAAGCGATTGATTTGATGAGTGGGCGCAGGGACGGAACCACGTGCGCGAGGAGATGATGCTGCCGATGCTGATGCTAAAGATGGATGGCGCCACGGAGGATGGTGATGGCGAAGATGCGGAGAAGAGGCGGGAACGGGCGGCTGATGATGGTGGAGAAGGCGGGAGACGAAAAGCAACGCAAGCAAAGAGAGCGGAGATGAGACGCGGCGCGGCAGGTGGAGGTGACACAACCTCTTCTTCTCGCGTTCAGGAGAGGGACGGCTTGTTCCCCAGTTGGCTCGGAAGTGGGAGCAGGAAGACTGGTGGTGTCCGATGTCCTGTCAGCTGGAAGAAGTTGGCTGCGGCGGAGGAGGTCAGGCAGCGGGGAGGGACATTAGACTGCTGATGCCAGGAGAGTGATGGCTTGTTCCCCAGTTGGCTCGAAAATGGGAGCAGGAAGACTGGTGGTGTCCGATATCCTGGTTCCAGCAACCTTGACTGCAGCTGCTGACGAGGCGGGGAGGCGACGCGAGAAGGCGGCTCAAGAAGACGGATGCGGGCAAGATGAAGATGGCAGCGAGGAAGGGGCAGACGAGGCCGATGAGGCGAGAGGAAAAGAAGGGAGATGCTGGCGGAGGCAGACTTTGATGAGGGACTCCGCAACCAGTTCACACCACTCTGCAACCAGTTCGCAACACTCTGCGACCCGTTCGCAACACTCTGCGACCAGTTCGCACCACTCCGCAACCAGTTCGCATCACTCCGCAGCCAGTTCACAACACTCCGCAACCAGTTTGCACCACTCCGTAACCAGTTTGCAATGTCAGAATATCGCAGGTGCTGCCGTAGAGTGGACGCGGTCGCAGGGACGAGCGTTTCAATGGTGGACAGAAGCACGAGCAGAAGCGGTAACGATGATAGGAGGACAAAGCGGAGCTGAATAGCGATGCAATATTATGAGGAGAGGCCTGGACGCAGCACCGAAGGTGCAAGCACTGAGATCTTGTTGGGAAAGGAGTGAAAGCAGCACTTTGTGGGAAGGGCGGAAGCTTCCTTGAAGGTGCGGGCGTTGCTGACGTACGAGTGACGATTAACAGAAGGAAAGGGCGCAGTGCAAGAGCATGGGCGCTGAGATGAGATTGAGGACAAAAGGGCTGGAGGCGGCCCAAAGGGCAAGCCTGAAGGATAATCCAATGGATTGACTATAGAATGAGGTACAAGCAATACAAATAGGAGAGGTCTAACCTAGCGCGCTTCGTCGAGCGGGCATAGAGGTGGCGACTCGGGCAAGTGCGAGAGCAGGGAGCGCCTCTAGATTACGATTTGGCTTTGCTAGCCGTACGCATAGGGGAGTGGTGAGTGCAGGCACGATCTTCACAGGTGCGCTTTGCCTGGGCCGTTGTGTTATGCGGCCGTTGGTTTTGGTCTTGGCGAGGTTCGCACAGTTTGTCGGTCGTGGGACCGTTCGGGTGTTGATCCTGTGACTCCGGAGATGAACCTGCATTGTCACTCTTTATTTTCTCAGTGGCTGCACCCCTTGAGGCGATCTCCAAGATAATATACAACACCCCCCTTCGATCGGGAGAGGGGTGCAAGACTTGAATGGCAGGCCTGCGAGTCCTGCTTCTGTGGGAGTGCAGCACAGAGAGAGCTTGGGAGGTTTTGGAGGCGGTGGACGTCTCAGCACCAGGTTGTAGAGGGAAGAGAGAAAACTTGGGCGATGCAGTAGTTTTTTAGTCCTGACAATGAGTGTAGTAGCTGAGGGATCTTCAGTGAGGGGGAAGGAACAGTTTGTCAGTAGTGCGGAGGGAAGTTCAGTTGAGTTGCAGTGAGGTAGTGTGGGCTCGCAGTAGGAAGTCGACTGATTCCGATCACTTACCCATACAGTTATTGGACTCCGGCCATACTTGGATCTGCGCAAGTTATGGGCGGTGACGACTCTACCAAGGCAGGCGGTCCAGTCTGTGAGGTCATGTGATGCGTTTTCATGAAGCAGTTTGCCTCTTGCAGTAGGCGGTTGACCGCGGCTCCCGTGGGTGGGAGCCGTGGTTAGCAGTCTTCCGTGAGTCATACAGTAGCTTGTGAGAAAGGTGTGAAGAGGTGCATGAATGGTGTTGGAGAGGATGAGGCAAGGCGGTCGGTCAAAGTGTTTGGTATGTTGTTTCAGCCAGTCCCTAGGTGGAGGGACAACCCCGATCAGTGTGCGAAGGGAGAGGATGGTGCAGTACTGTGAGTATTGATCGTGAATGAAGAGAAAGTGGCTGTGACGGGCAGTGGAATATGTAGACGGAGGCTGGATGAGGGCACTGTGTAGGGAGTTAAAGCTGCATAGAGAGGGGTGAGAGGAGAGAGGAGGAGAGGAGGACGCGGTGTACATCTCAAGACCATATTCCTCAGATCAAGTCTCAGTCACAGGCTCGACTACTCCTAATACGACAGCATTGTTAGGAGCAGGGTTCACAGCAGTGGGGATGATAGGAGAAGATGGAGTTTCCATGTTGTTGGTTGGGGTTGAACGCTAGCTTGAGCTTTTCATCCGGTTGTAGTAGTGTTGACGACGTTCCTCTGCCCAGTTGGGTTGATCACCATATGACTTGCCTGGGTTCTGATCCAGCCACTCGTCGGTAGCGCGATGATTGCGGACATAAGGCGGGTGGTTGCGACGGCCACACTGAGTTCATTTGAATGGACCGTGGCGGATGGTGTAGGAGCAAGCGGGGAAGCGGCTCAACATGCGGCTGTCAGTATTGGCGGCCATGGTTTCAAATGAGTCGGTGGCAATGGTAGTCTCGCGTGCTTGCTTAGCGACGTAGTCCTATTCTGCTGCCATGAGCTTGGAGCTGATGACAGCGATGGTCAGTTGGTCAACAGGCAGCTGCAGCAAGACTTGGCGGATGATATCATAATGACCAGGTGTCAATGCGCCGGATAGCAACTGTCTAGAAAACGGGTCCCGACATGGGAGGCCGCTAACCGCTCTTGGTATTGCAACCAAGATTACATATCACCCTCGAACGAGGGATCCACACTTTAGGTTTGTTTGGTTTGCAATGTCACGAAGTCCGCATGTTGGTCTTTAGTGTCTACCTTTGGTTGGACACTCTGTGAGGAGTCTCAAACGCAAGAACTGTACATGGATGCATGCAAGGTACAGGCTTTTATACTTGCAGAGCTTTGCTAAAGCTTCTGCTTGTAGTGGCTCCACTGGATCCAACCTCAACCTACAGTCCTACTTGGCGCGTCCTTAGACCGCCAAGTGTCATCCTCAAGGCAGGCTTAAGTAAGCTTCCTAGAAGCTTCTTGTCTCAGTTTTGGCCACAAAGAAGTTTGCAGCCGTCGCGGGGTTTGAACCCGTGACCTCTCGTTTGAGACTCCGGTGCCTATTCAACCAAGCCAAAAAGGTATGGTTCCTATGATGAGCCACAGGGGACATACCCATTATGGGCAGTGCATTCCTGGCCCATCTCAGAACAGACCAAGGGGACATACTCCATGGAGCAGTGCATGCCTTGTCCGTATGTGTAGCTAGCCAGCTAGGCAGTGGACAAGGTGCATACTATTTCAACAAATCTCTCCATTGCACCTCTGTCCATCTGTCGCTTACTGGGCTCCATCAATGCCTTGGGGCTCACCCTTCCTCTGCCGTACTCCTCATGCTGAATCCACGAATGGCTGCATAGTGCAAGTCGCTCTCCAGCGGCTTAGTCATGCAGTCAGCAAGCATGCTCTTTGTTTCGCAGTGCTGCAAGTCCACCACGTTCTTCATGACCAGGTCACGTGAGTAGTGGTAACGTATGGCGATGTGCTTCGTCCGCCGGGATATGATCTCGTCTTCAGCCATCGAGATGGCGCTCATGTTGTCCACGTGTACGACCGTGGCATCCTTTTGTGGCACTGTCATTTCGCCAAACAGGCTGCGCAGCTATTGAGTCTCCTTGTACACCTCAGACAGAGCAACATACTCTGCCTCAGCCGTGGACACGGAAACACAATCCTACTTCCTGCTGGCCCATGAGATGGTAGCGCCATTCAAGATGCACACGTATCCAGAGGTGGATTTTTTGTCGTCAAGATTTCCTCCCCATTCAGCATCGGTGTAGCACTTCAGGCGAAGGGGGTCTGTTCCTTCTTGGCCTCCAAGGACGAGGCCCATGTGACGTGTCTTCTGCATGTAGCGCAAGATGCGCTTGACTACGTGCCAATGTTGTGGCCCAGGATTGGCCACAAATCTGCTCATTTGTCCCACAGCATAGCAGATGTCCGGACGAGTCCATACCATGGCGTACATGATGCTACCCACGGCGGACTGGTAGGGGATGTCTTGCATCTCCCTTTATTCTGCTTCGTTGCTTGGCGACATGGAGGCCTTCAGTTTTGTATCGGTCGTCATTGGGGTGCTGACAGGTTTGCAGTCTTCCATGTGGTAGCGCTTCAGTACCTCACCAATGTATTTTGTTTGGTTGAGTTTGATGGTGCCTGCTACTCGGTTGCGGTGGATGGCAGTCCCGAGGTAGTACTCAAGAGGACCCATGTCCTTCATCTTGAACCTTTTGCTGAGGTCAGACTTCAGCTCATCCAGCAGCTCGACCGAAGACGAGCAGATGATCAGATCATCCACGTACAGCGCAACCAGCATCAGCCCTCTCCCATCATCACGCACGTATATGTTCGAGTCATTCTGGCAATGCGCAAAGGAGAGGCCGGTCATGAAACCGTCCATCTCTTTGTACCACATCCTTGGGGCCTGTTTTAGCCCATAGAGCGCTTTCACCAACTTGCACACCTTGCCCTCGGGAGCTTTGACCCATTCGGGCACCTCCATCAGCACTTCCTTGTCAAGCTTCCCATAAAAGAAAGTTGTCCTGACGTCCATCTGGTGTATCACCGGGTTCTTTGTGGCTACAATGCCAAGGAGAGAGCGGATGGAGGCAAAGGTCACGACGGGCGCGAACGTCTCATCGTACTCGGAGCCCGGGCATTCAGAGAACCCCTTTGCCACTACCCTTGCCTTGAACTTGTCGATGCTGCCGTCTTGCTTCTTTTTCACTCGGAGGACCCACTTGGATCCCACCACGTGGGCCTTGTCGGGTCTATCCACCAGCACCCACGTGCCGTTCTCAGCAATGGACGCGAGCTCGCTGTCCACTGCCTCCTTCCACTTGGCCGCATCTGGGCCATTCATCGCCTCTGCCACTGTGGATGGCTCTCCCTGAGCCATGCACGACCAGCTAAGGCCGGTTCAATCATCCCCATACCGCAAAGGTGCCTTCTTTGGTCGCAAACTGCGCCGGGGTGCTGGTGCTGCTTCTTGCTTTGGTGCTGGTGCTTCCACAAGTGGTGGTTCGTCGTCGTCGTTGTCGTCGTCAAAAGTGTCTTCAGACTCCAAGTCAGACTCGGAAGCCCTGGACTCCTCGGTATCCACGTCCATGTGAGATTCTGCGTCATCCTCCGTAGCATATCTCCCATTCCTACCACCTGCTGGCAAAGCGAGCCAGTTGTCAGGCGCTTGGTCTCTGGACTCAAGCAACACTATCCACTCTCCCGCTTTGGGAGCGAGCTTTGGGTCTAGCAGCTCTCCCTTTTCAAGGGTGCGTTTGTCAAACACGACGTCGCGGCTCCTCATGATCTTGCCTGCTGCCTGGTCCCAAAGCCGATAGGCTTTGTATGATGTGTCGTACCCAACCATGACGCACTTACTCGAACGTGTGTCAAGCTTGCCTCCACCTTCTCCCGACTGGATCTTCACCCATGCAGTTGACCCAAACACCTTCAGATGGGATGCGTTGGGTTTCTTTCCCAACCATGCTTCACGTGGAGTCTTCAGCTGCTTGTCCTGCTCCTTTCCATGATTTCGCAAGGCGGTCGCTGGTGTGAGGTTCAAGAGGCAGCAGTACGTTGTTGCTGCTTCAGCCCAAAAGCGAGGTGGGAGCTTGGCGTCAAAGAGCATGCTTCGCACCATGCCGAGCAGGGTCTGGTTCATCCTCTCGGCCACGCCGTTGCTTTGGGGGTTGTATGGAGTGGTCTACTAATGGCAGATGCCATGATGCTTGAGCCAAGGCTTGCATGCCTCGTACTCACCCCCGTTGTCACTTTGAAGCGTCGCCACCTTGTTGGATGTTTGCCGTTCCACCATGGCGACGAACTCGAGGAGCTTCTCCTTGACCTCTCCCTTTGTTTTGAGGAAGTAGATCCACAACTTGCGGCTGTGGTCATCAATGAAGGTCAGGAAGTACTTGCTTCCTCCGTTAGACGGTATGCAGAAGGGTCCACACACGTCACTGTGTATCAGTTAGAAGACGTGCTCCGCTCGTTGACCTCCTCTCCCAAACGGCTTCTTCTTTGCCTTCGCTTGGAGGCATGGTTCACACAATGCACACCCTCCGCCATGCTTCATGCTGCACCCTTCCATTCCGTGGACTACCTCTTGCTCCTGCATCTTTTGCAACGTGCTGTTGGCCACGTGGCGAAATCGCCGGTACCACAGCTCAGCGTCAGTGTCCTTAGTTGATGTGGCGGCCGCAGCGGTCGCCGGCGGTGCATCCTTTGGCTCTGGTGCCACTGTCTTGGTGGCACATGCAAGTCCCTCATCCGACGCCTTGGTGACTTTGGTTTGAAGTACGTAGAGGCCGTCGAATCTTGGAACTTGAAGCATGAGGTCGTCTTTGGTGTACAAAATCTGGATTTCCTCGTTTTTGAGGGCCACCGCTTCCTTATTGGTGAACACCACCGTCATGTTGTTGTCGGTGATTTGTGAGACGGACAGTAAGTTGGCTGCAAAGGAGGGCATGTACACCACCTTATGAAGGTTGACCGCCTTCTCCGCACCGTTCACGTTGAACGTGATCACCTTGTCTCCTTCGCCCATGGCTTGGACGACGCCACCGTTTTCACACTTGATCTGCATGACAGATTCGGCGATGGAGACAAATCCACCCTTCTCTTTTGATGAGTAGTGGCTAGTGCCCGAGTCAAGGGCAAACGCCCCGGGCCTAAAGATTGCTGCACCCTTCATGGGCAGCCCCCTAGCCATCATGTTGGTGAGCTCCTTCTTCTCCTTTCCACCTTTGTTCGCGCCTTCTTTCTTGGGACTACGGGAGGCCCTAGCCCAGTGCCCAGCCTTGCCACAGTTGTGACAGTTGCCGAGCTTATTGGAACTCTTCCCGCCACTGTTGCCTTTCCCTCCACCGCCACCGCTTCCGTTGTTGCCTTGACTAGAGCGAGAGCTTGCAGCTTGTCCAGCAAAGCAAGAGGCATAGGCTGAAATGTTTGCCTCACTGCCACTGCGTCGCATGGACTTGTTGCGGACGTGTTCGGGGACAGCCTCGTACGTCAGATCTGCTTCCTTCCAACCGCTAAATACGGTGATCAAGGACCCCCCAGCTTTCCGGCAGCGCCATTAGAAGGATCATGGAACGCATGTTGGAGTTGAGCTTCCATTCCATTTGCTAGACCTCTTGCAGCACGTTGTCGAATGACTGCCAAAATGCGGGTATCGATTCTCCTTCGCTCACCCTCATCGACATCAACCGTTGGAAGATGAAGAGTCGGTTTGCTAGGGCGTTCGATTGATGCACGCGTGAGAGCTTTGAGTAGGCCTCGGCAGCCAACGTGCATCCTGTAATGTGGGAGTGTTGAGTCTCCTTGATGGACGTCACAAGAATGGAAAGAGCCATGTTGTTCTTCATCATCCACGCTGCAAGGTCAACGGCATGTGTTGTCACGGTCGCATCGGCGGGTGCTGTCTTGATCATTTTTAGGATGTTAAGGTAGCCACTCACGTTCATGACAATCTCAAGTTGCCAGTTCCACAAGGGAAAACCCGTCCCCGTGAATTTGGACATACCCGCCTCAAGGCGGGCTGGAGTCGGATCCGCCATTTTTGGCGGTTGCTCGTCTTCTCTGCTTCGTTGCTACTCTGCTTTGTTGAGGCCGATGAGGCTGATGAGGCTGCTGACTGCGACCGTTGTCAAAGGTGCAGTTGGTTCCGTTGCATACCCCTCCAGCCGATGATCGCCTAAGGCGATGGTGCCGTCGTGAGAGAACAGACTCGAGGTCGTACCACCTTCTAGAAAGGGGTAGAGCTTAATCCCGTTGGGGCTCAAGGGTCCAACATGGACAGAGCTGGTCCTCGTCCCCTAGTCCGCCACGTGCACGCACCCTACCTCAAGAAGCCAATGGAGCCGATGGAGTAGATGCAGCGGTCCGATACTCGTGTCCCTGTTCTACCTGTGCGCCATACAAGACCACGCGCTAGTTGGTCTTGGAAGCGTGCCTTAAAACCAAAAGTGTGGATCCATAACCCTTTGTCAATGCGCCGGATAGCAACGGTCTAGAAAACGGGTCCCCACATGGGAGGCCGCCAACCGCTCTTGGTATTGCAACCAATATTGCATATCACCCTCGAACGAGGGATCCACACTTTAGGTTCGTTTGGTTTGTAAACTCACAAAGTCCGCATGTTGGTCTTCAGTGTCTACCTTTGGTTGGACACTCTGTGAGGAGTCTCAAAGGCAAGAACTGTAAATGGATGCATGCAAGGTACATGCTTTTATACTTACAAAGCTTTGCTAAAGCTTCTGCTTGGAGTGGCTCCACTGGAGCCAACCTCAGCCTACAGTCCTACTTGGCACGTCCTTAGACCGCCAAGTGTCATCCTCAAGGCATGCTCTAGTAAGCTTCCTAGAAGCTTACTAGAGGCTGCCCAGTGCGAGCCTGCCCAGTCCCACCGGTGGCTTGGCACGACTATTGTGCGCAATGCCTTGTTAACGTTGGCATGTGCCACTGACCATGACCACAAGGTTACCAAGTACCTTAAGTGGCTATGAATCATAAGACGAGTTAGCCACAGTCAGAGTGTCCAATCACAGAGCAGATATACTAGGCGTGACCCTGTAGGTATAAACAAGGTAGAATACTGGTGGCTCGGTCTGGCTATTCTACGCAATGCCTAGAAAAATTTGGCATGTGCCACTGACCATGACCACAAATGTATCTAAGTGACCATTACTTCTATTGATCATAACACGAGTCAGCCACGGTCAAAGTTGTCAGAAATTGGCATTAAAGAAACTCACTCTGGTCACTCAGCCAGTAAAAGATCAGCCTTTCTCAATAACAGTTCAGGCTCAAGTTCGAACCAGCTCGGTCACCAACAGTAGGATCTCAGGACCGTTGAACCAAGAGAGACCGAGTCATCCCCTAATAAATTGACACCTGTCACCCACGTCCGGCTAGTGAAAAAAAGCCGTTGCACATGCCTTTGTCCTGTTCAGTCCATGTATACCGAGGAGGTTCATTCCCTCAACTTAATCAGAACAGTTCTGCCCATCCTGTTCCCTTTCGGTTCCGCAGCTTTGCTGCCGTGTCTTCGCTCTGCTCGCTCCTCGCATTTCCTGTCTTTGCACGCCTCTCTCAACTCTTCGCTCCGTCCCTATTGTTCCTTCGCTCAGCTCTCTTACTCGGCGAACCGTCACTCATCTCCTCGGCACTCTCTCACATCAACCTGTCTACCTCGACTGCCTCACGTCCTTGCCTGTATCCGCTTCCGTGACTAACTCCTCGGACCGCCCTTGCCTACGTCACTCTGCTGACATATACTTGCGTATTCGGACGCTTTTGCCTGCTTCTGCTGCTGCTGTCCTCTTGTCTGCATTCTTCTCACATGGTATCAGAGCATTTTGCAACATCACCTGGTGTCCCGTAACTACGTCATCGCTCCGCCGCCATCTTCCCTCCATCGCCTTTGCCTGCAATCTTTTGCCGCCGCTACCGTTGTCCCGCGCCTTGCCGCTTCGCCAGCAACTGACATCAGCAGCTCTGCCTGACGAGTTTTCCGCACTGAGGGAAATGCCTCGTCATCCCATGAAAGCCCTGCGCCCATTTCCGCGCCCGTGGCCAACAACGGGTGACTTATCGCCCACATCAGTCGCAAGCAACTTTCGAGCCGCCGCCTGCCGTCAACTACCAAGAAGCTTCCCCCTGTCTGCTATCCGCTACCCCTCATCTGCCTGCACAAGCATCTCCTCTTCTTTCATCTTGCCTCATCAGCCTCATCTGCTCCTTCCACGCTGACATCCTCCATCCATCTGCATCACTCATTCGGAGTCGCCTTCTCACACTGCCTTCTCGCTTCGTCAACAGCTGCAACCAAAACTGCCGCCGTTAGGATATTGGACACCACCAGTCTTCCTGCTCCCACTTCCGAGCCAACTAGGGAACAAGCCGTCACTCTTCTGACATCAACGGTCCGGTGGACCTGCCTGCTGCCTGACTCCCTCTGCCACAACCAATTTCTTCCAGCTGACAGGATATCGGACACCACCAGTCTTCCTGCTCCCACTTCCGAGCCAACTGGGGAACAAACCGTCACTCTCGTGAACGCATGAAGAAGTAGTTGTGTCACTCCATCTCCCTGCCGTGATGAATCTCATCACATCTTCCTCCGCTCGCATCGCTCGCCATCTCTCTCCTTTAGCATCATCGCCAGTCTTCTACCCTCACTCCTCGCGTCACCCTCATCAGCCTCCATCATTCCTCCTCCTCCTCGCTCAGGTCTCCCCAGCTCCATCAGCCGCTCGTCCCTACCTGATCTCCGTCATTCCTCCATCATCAGCGTCCTCCGCGCTGCCTTCGCATCCATTCTCTTCATCAGTATCATCTCTTCACGCACGTGGTTCCACGCCCACTCGTCAATCAATCACTTCCTCCGCTTTGCATCGCTTTCCGCTTGGCATAAGGATGCGCCCGGTCGCATCGCCTTTCTTTCCGCGACGACCTACGCCCACGCTTCCGTCGCGCACGTGATTCCTCCCCTGCACCCACTCCATCATCAATCGGTCCTTGTCATCTGCATCATCTTCAATTCGGCGGAAGGATGTGCCCAGTCGTATCGCTTGTTCCGCAGCGACCTACCCTCACGTCGAAACCTCCATCATCAAATTCAATCAGTCTTTGCTCCCACTTCATCCTTCAGTGACTTCCTCTCCTGCCAGTTTCTGTCAAATCTGCCTCCATCCCTTCAACCAAATCCACATGGCGGGACGACGTTCAACCTCCTGGTGGGAACAATGACAAATCTCTCCTAAAAAATTCGCGATTGCCAGATGGATTGCAATAATTCACTTCAACTCAATAGGAATCCACAACTACCACATCCACCACACTGCTCTGCGAAGAACTACGAATGTAGAGATGCGTCATATCAATCTTTGGACCATCTTCTCTCAGTGAATAGGCTACTTATACTCTGACCACCACAACCTCAACGACAATCAATAAGTTACCCGATACTGAAAAGAATACTTCTATGCTGAGTATCAGGCACTTCTCAGTCTCTGGCTCACCACTGAAGAGCCCTTCCGATCATCTCTCAGACACTATGATGTTTAGGTATCTGACATCTACGCTCTAACTATGGAACAGAGAGAAGTAGGCAAAACAAGAGGAGCACGTCGATGGCTCAGTCGTCCACAACGCGTCAGGGTCAGAGATCTCCCGGCACCACTGAGGGTCCCCCCCTGAGTATCTTCCTAGTCCTCCTTCCCCACCATCAGTGGCCACACCCTCAATAGAAGAGGGCTAAAANATCAGCCTTTCTCAATAACGGTTCAGGCTCAAGTCCGAACCACCTTGGTCACCAATGATAGGATCTCAGGACCGTTGAACCAACAGAGACCGAGTCATCCCCTAATAAAGTGACACCTGTCACCCACGTCCGGCTAGTGGAAAAAAGTCGTTGAACATGCCTTTGTCCTGGTCTGTCCATATATACCGAGGAGGTCCATTCCCTCGAGTTAACCAGAACGGTTCTGCCCATCCTGTTCCCTTTTGGTTCATCAGCTTCGCCGCTGTGTCTTCGCCAAAGTTTACCAAGTACCTTAAACGGCTATGAATCATAACACGAGTCAGCCTCCGTCAGAGTGTCCAATCACAGAGCAGATATGCTAGGCATGACGTTGCAGGTATAAACAAGGTAGAATAATGGTGGCTCGGTGTGGCTATTGTACACAATGCCTTGACAAAGTTGGCATGTGCCACTGACCATGACCACAAATGTATCCAAGTGACTTTTAGTTTTATTGATCATAGTACGAGTCAGCTACAATCAGAGTGTCCAATCAAAGTGCAGATGTACTAGGCATGATCTTGCAGGTTCAAACAAGGTAAAATACTGGTGTCTCGGTGTGGCTATTATGCGCAATGCCTTGACAAAGTTGGCATGTTCAACTGACCATGACCACAAAGTTTACCAAGTGACGTTTACATCTATTGATCATAACACGAGTAAGCCACGGCCAGAGTGTCCAATCACAGTGCAGATGTACTAAGCATGATCTTGCAGGTGCAAACAAGGTAGAATACTGGTGGCTTGGTGTGGCTATTGTGCGCAATGCCTGGACACAGTTGGCATGTGCCACTGACCATGACCACAATGTTAGCCAAGTGACTTTAACTTCTACGAATCATAACACAAGTCAGCCACAGTCAGAGTGCCCAATCACAGTTCAGATGTACTAGGCTTGACCTTGCAGGTATAACCAAGAAAAAAACCGGTGGTTTGGCACGGCTATTGTGCGCAATGCCTTTACAAATTTGGCATGTGCCACTGACCATGACCACAAAGTTTACCAAGTACCTTAAACGGCTATGAATCATAAAACGAGTCAGCCACGGTCAGAGTGTCCAATAACAGTGCAGATCTACTGGTCATGACCTTGCAGGTACAAACAAGGTAGAATACTGGTGGCTCGGTGTGGCTATTATGCGCAATGCATTGACAAAGTTGGCATGTGCCACTGACCATGACCACAAATGTATCAAAGTGACTTTTACTTCTATTGATAATAACAGGAGTCCGCCACGGTCAGAGTGTCCAATCACAGTGCAGATGTACTAGGCATGATCTTGCAGGTTCAAACAAGGTAGAATACTGGTGGCTCGGTGTGGCTATTGTGCGCAATGCATTGACAAAGTTGGCATGTGCCACTGACCATGACAACATGTGTATCCAAGTGACGTTTACTTCTATTGATCATAACACGAGTCAGCCACGGTCAGAGTATCCAATCACAATGGTGATGTACTAGGCATGACCTTGTACGTACAAACAAAGTACAATACTGGTTGTTCAGTGTGGCTATTTTGTGTAATACCTTGAGAAAGTTGGCATGTGCCACTGACCATGACCACAAAGTTCACCAAGTGACTTTAACTTCTACGAATCGTAACACGAGTCAGCCAATGTCAGAGTGCCCAATCACAGTGCACATGTACTAGGCATGACCTTGCAGGTACAGACAAGGTAAAAAACCGGTGGCTTGGCATGGCTATTGTGCGCAATGTCTTGACATAGTTGGCATGTGCCACTTGACCATGACCACAAAGTTTACCAGGTACCATAAACGGCTATGAATCACAACATGAGATAGCCACGGTCAGAGTGTCCAATCACAATGCAGATATACTGGGCATGAACTTCAGGTATAAAAAAGGTAGAATAGTGGTGGCACGGTGTGCCTATTGTGTGCATTGCCTTGACAATGTTGGCATGTGCCACTGACTATGACCACAAATGTCTCCAAGTGACTTTTACTTCTATTGACCATAACACGAGTCAGCCACGGTCAGAGTGTCCAATCACAGTGCAGATGTACTAAGCATGATCTTGCACGTGCAAACAATGTAAAAACGGGTGGCTTGGCACGGCTATTGTGCCTAATGCAATGACAAAGCTGGCATGTGCCACTGACCATGACCACAAAGTTTACCAAGTACCTTAAGCTGCTATGAATCATAACACGAGTCAGCCACCGTCAGATTGTCCCATCACAGTGCGGATATATTGGGCTTGACCTTGCACGTATAAACAAGGTTCAATACCAGTGGCTCGGTGTGGCTATTGTGCGTAATACATTGACAAAGTTGGCATGTGCCATTGACAATGACCACAAATGTATCCAAGTGAATTTTAGTTCTATTGATCATAACACAAGTTAACCACGGTCAGAGTGTTTAATCACAATACACATCTAATACGCATGACCTTGCAGGTATAAACAAGGTGAAAAACTGGTGATTTGGCATAGCTATTGTGCGCAATGCCTTGACAAAGTTGGCATGTGTAACTGACCATGACAACAAAGTTTGCCAAGTACCTTATACGGGTATGAATCATAACAAGAGTCAGCCACAGTCAAAGGATTCAGTCACAGTGCAGATATACTGGGCATCACCTTGCAGGTATAAATGAGGTAGAATACTGGTGGCTCGGTGTGGCTACTGTGCGCAATGCCTTGACAAAGCTACCATGTGCCACTGACCATGACAAAAAATGTATCCAAGTAACTTTTACTTGTATTGATCATAACACGAGTCAGCCACGGTCAGAGTGTCCAATCACAGTGCAGATGTACTAGGCATGACCTTGCAGGTATAAACAAGGTAAAAAACTGGTGGCTTGGCACGGCTATTGTGCGCAATGCCTTGAAAAAGCTGGCATGCGCCACTGACCATGACTACAAAGTTTACTAAGTACCTTAAACGGCTATGAATCATATCACGAGTCAGGCACGGTCAGAGTGTCTAATCACAGTGCGGATATACTGGGCATGACCTTGCAGATATAAACAAGGTAGAATACTGGTGGCTCGGCGTGGCTACTGTGCGCAATGCCTTGACAAAGCTACCATGTGCCACTGACCATGACAAAAAATGTATCCAAGTAACTTTTACTTGTATTGATCATAACACGAGTCAGCCACGGTCAGAGTGTCCAATCACAGTGCAGATGTACTAGGCATGACCTTGCAGGTATAAACAAGGTAAAAAACTGGTGGCTTGGCACGGCTATTGTGCGCAATGCCTTGAAAAAGCTGGCATGCGCCACTGACCATGACTACAAAGTTTACTAAGTACCTTAAACGGCTATGAATCATATCACGAGTCAGGCACGGTCAGAGTGTCTAATCACAGTGCGGATATACTGGGCATGACCTTGCAGATATAAACAAGGTAGAATACTGGTGGCTCGGCGTGGCTACTGTGCGCAATGCCTTGACAAAGCTACCATGTGCCACTGACCATGACAAAAAATGTATCCAAGTAACTTTTACTTGTATTGATCATAACACGAGTCAGCCACGGTCAGAGTGTCCAATCACAGTGCAGATGTACTAGGCATGACCTTGTAGTTACAAACAAGGTAGAATACTGGTAGATCAATGTGGCTATTGTGCGCAATGCCTTGACAAAGTTGGCATGTGCTGCTGACCATGACCACAAATGTATCCAAGTGACTTTTACTTCTACTGATCATAGCGCGACTCAGCCGCGGTTAGATTGTCCAATCACAGTGCACATCTAATGTGCATGACCTTGCAGGTATAAACAAGGTAAAATACCGGTGGCTTGGCATGGCTATTGTGCACAATGCCTTGAAAAAGCTGGCATGCGCCACTGACCATGACCACAAAGTTTACTAAGTACCTTAAACGGCTATGAATCATAACACGAGTCAGCCACGGTCTGAGTTTCCAATCACACTGCAGATGTACTAGGCATGATCTTGCAGGTGCAAACAAGGTAGAATACTAGTGGCTTGGTGTGGCTGTTGTGAGCAATGCCTTGAAAACGTTGCCAAATTCCACTGAACATGACCCCAAATGTATCCAAGTGACTTTTACTTCTATTCATCATAACACAAGTCAGCCACGGTCAGAGTGTCCAATCACAGTGCACATGTACTAGGTGTGATCTTGCTTGTACAAACAAGATAGAATACCGATGGCTCGGTGTGGCTATTGTGTGCAATGCCTTGACAATGTTGGCATGTGCCACTAACCATGACCACAATTTTTACCAAGTGACTTTAACTTCTACGAATCATAAAACGAGTCAGCCACGGCCAGAGTGTCCAATCACAGTGCAGATGTAATAGGCATGGTCTTCAAGGTACAAGCAACATACAATACTGGTGGCTCGGTGTGGCTATTGTGCGCAATGCCTTTACAAAGTTGGCATGTGCCACTGACCATGACCACAAAGTTTACCAGGTACCTTAAACGGCTATGAATCATATCACGAGTCAGGCACGGTCAGAGTGTCTAATCACAGTGCAGATATAATGGGCATGACCTTGCAGATATCAACAAGGTAGAATACTGGTGGCTTGATGTGGCTATTGAGCGCAATGCCTTGACAAAGTCTGCATGTGCCACTGACCATGACCACAAATGTATCCAATTGACTGTTACTTCTATTGATCATAACATGAGTCAGCCACGGTCAGAGTGTCCAATCATAGTGTACATCCAATATGCATGACCTTGCAGGTATAAAGAAGGTAAAAAAACCGGTGGCTTGGCACGGCTACTGTGTGCAATGCCTTGACAAAGTTGGCATGTGCCACTGACCATGACCACAAATGTATCCAAGTGACTATTACTTCTATTGATCATAACACGAGTTAGTCACGGTCAGAGTGTCGAATCATAGTGCAGATGTACTAGGCATGATCTTGCAGGTGCTAAAAAGGTAGAATACTGGTGGCTCGGTGAGGCTATTGTACAGAATGCATTGACAAAGTTGGCATGTGCCACTGACCATGACCAAAAATGTATCCAAGTGAATTTTACTTCTATTGATCATAACACGAGTCAGCCACGGTCAGAGTGTCGAATCATAGTGCAGATGTACTAGGCATGGTCTTGCAGGTACAAACAAGATAGAATACCGATGGCTCGGTGTGGCTATTGTACACAATGCCTTGACAAAGTTGGCATGTGCACTGACCATGACCACAAATGTATCCAAGTGACTTTTGCTTCTATTGATCATAACACGAGTCAGCCACGGTCAGACTGTCCAATGAAAGTGCACATGTACTAAGTATTATCTTGCAGGTACAAACAAGATAGAATACCGATGGCTCGGTGTGGCTATTGTACACAATGCCTTGACAAAGTTGGCATGTGCACTGACCATGACCACAAATGTATCCAAGTGACTTTTGCTTCTATTGATCATAACACGAGTCAGCCACGGTCAGACTGTCCAATGAAAGTGCACATGTACTAAGTATTATCTTGCAGGTACAAACAAGATAGAATACCGATGGCTCGGTGTGGCTATTGTACACAATGCCTTGACAAAGTTGGCATGTGCACTGACCATGACCACAAATGTATCCAAGTGACTTTTGCTTCTATTGATCATAACACGAGTCAGCCACGGTCAGACTGTCCAATGAAAGTGCACATGTACTAAGTATTATCTTGCAGGTACAAACAAGATAGAATACCGATGGCTCGGTGTGGCTATTGTACACAATGCCTTGACAAAGTTGGCATGTGCACTGACCATGACCACAAATGTATCCAAGTGACTTTTGCTTCTATTGATCATAACACGAGTCAGCCACGGTCAGACTGTCCAATGAAAGTGCACATGTACTAAGTATTATCTTGCAGGTACAAACAAGATAGAATACCGATGGCTCGGTGTGGCTATTGTACACAATGCCTTGACAAAGTTGGCATGTGCACTGACCATGACCACAAATGTATCCAAGTGACTTTTGCTTCTATTGATCATAACACGAGTCAGCCACGGTCAGACTGTCCAATGAAAGTGCACATGTACTAAGTATTATCTTGTATGTACAAACAAGATAGAATACTGGTGGCTTGGTGTGGCTATTGTGTGCAATGCCTTGACAATGTTGGCATGTGTCACTGACCATGACCACAAAGTTTACCAAGTGACTTTTACTTCTACAAATCATAAAACGATTCAGCCACAGTCAGAGTGTCCAATCACAGTGCAGATGTACTAGGCATGGTCTTGCAGGTACAAACAAGGTACAATACTGGTGGCTCGGTGTGGCTATTGTGCGCAATGCCTTGAAAAAGTTGGCATGTGCCACTGACCATGACCACAAGGCTTACCAAGTACCTTAAACGGATGTGAATCATATCACGAGTCAGGCACGGTCAGAGTGTCTAATCACAGTGCGGATATACTGGGCATGACCTTGCAGATATAAACAAGGTAGAATACTGGTGGCTTTGTGTGGCTATTGTGCGCAATGCCTTGACAAAGTTTGCATTTGCCACTGAACATGACCACAAATGTATCCATTTGACTGTTACTTCTATTGATCATAACATGAGTCAGCCACGGTCAGAGTGTCCAATCATAGTGTACATCCAATATGCATGACCTTGCAGGTATAAACAAGGAAAAAAACCGGTGGCTTGGCACGGCTACTGTGTGCAATGCCTTGACAAAGCTGGAATGTGCCACTGACCATGACCTCAAATGTATCCAAGTGACTATTACTTCTATTGATCATAACACGAGTCAGCCACGGTCAGAGTGTCCAATCATAGTGCAGATGTACTAGGCATGATCTTGCAGGTGCAAAAAAGGTAGAATACTGGTGGCTTGGTATGGCTATTGTACACAATGCCTTGACAAAGTTGGCACGTGCCACTGACCATAACCACAAATGTATCCAAGTGACTTTTACTTCTATTGATCATAACACGAGTCAGCCACGGTCAGAGTGTCCAATCGTAGTTCAGATGTACTAGGCATGATCTTGCAGGTACAAACAAGGTAGAATACTGGTGGCTCGGCATGGCTATTGTGCGCAATGCCTTGACAAAGTCCGCATGTGCCACTGACCATGAACACAAAGGTTACCAAGTGACTTTTACTTCTACGAATCATAACACAAGTCAGCCACGGTCAGAGTGTCGAATCACAGTGCAGATGTACTAGGTATGAACTTACAGGTGGAAACAAGGTAGAATACTGGTGCATTGGTGTAACTATTGTGCACAATGCCTTGAAAAAGTTGGCATGTGCCACTGACCATGACCACAAATATATCCAAGTGACTTTTACTTCTTTTGAGCATACCACGAGTCAGCCATGGTCAAAGTGTCCAATCACATTGCAGATGTACTAGACATGACCTTGCAGGTACAAACAAGGTAGAAAACTGGTGGCTTGGTGTGGCTACTGTCCGCAATGCCTTCACAACTTTGGCATGTGCCACTGACCATGACCACAATGTTTACCAAGTGACTTTAACTTCTACGAATCGTAAGACAAGTCAGCCACGGTTTGAGTGCCCAATCTCAGTTCAGATGTACTGAGCATGACCTTGCAGGTATAAACAAGGTAAAACTCCGGTGGCCTCGCACGGCTTTTGTGCGCAATGCCTTGACAAAGTTGGCATGTGCCACTGACCATGACCACANCCACGGTCAAAGTATCCAATCACAGTGCAGATGTACTAGGCATGATCTTGCAGGTGCAAACAAGGTAGAATACTGGTGGCTCGGTGTGGCTATTGTGCGCAATGCCTTGACAAAGTTGGCAAGTGCCACTGACCATGACCACAAATGTATCCAAGTGACTTTTACTTCTATTGATCATAACACAAGTCAGCCACGGTCAGAATGTCCAATCACAGTGCACATGTACTAGGTATGATCTTGCATGTACAAACAAGGTCGAATACTGGTGGCTCGGTGTGGCTATTGTGCACAATGCCTTGACAAAGTTTGCATGTGCCACTGACAATGACCACAAATTTTACCAAATGACTTTATCATCTACAAATCGTAACACGAGTCAGCCATGGTCAGAGTGTCCAATCACAGTTTAGATGTACTAGGTATGACCTTGAAGGTATAAAAAAGGTATAATAATGGTGGCTCGGTGTGGCTATTGCTAGCAATGCCTTGACAAAGTTGGCATGTACCACTAACCATGACCACAAATGTATCCAAGTGACTTTAACTTCTATTGATCATAACACGAGTCAGCCACGGTCAGAGTGTCCAATCACAGTACAGATATACTGTGCATGACCTTGCAGGAATAAACAAGGTAGAATACTGGTGGCTCGGTGTGGCTATTGTGCGCAATGCCTTGACAAAGTTGGCATGTGCCACTGATCATGACCAAAAATGTTTACCAAGTGACTTTAACTTCTACGAATCGTAACACGAGTCAGCCACGGTCAGAGTGCCCAATCACAGTGCACGTCTAATATGCATGACCTTGGAAATATAAACAGGGTAAAAAACCTATGTCTTGGCACAGCTATTGTGCGCAATGCCTTGACAAAGTTGGCATGTGCCACTGACCATGACCACAAAGTTTACCAAGTAACTTAAACGGCTATTAATCATAACACGAGTCAGCCACGGTCAGAGTGTCCAATCACAGTGCAGATATACTGTGCATGACCCTGCAGGTATAAACAAGGTAGAATACTGGTGGCTCAGTGTGGCTATTGTGCACAATGCCTTGACAAAGTTGGCATGTGCCACTGACCATGACCACAAATATATCCAAGTGACTTTTACTTCTTTTGAGCATACCACGAGTCAGCCACGGTCAATGTGTCCAATCACATTGCAGATGTACTAGGCATGACCTTGCAGGTACAAACAAGGTAGAATACTGGTGGCTTGGTGTGGCTACTGTCCGCAATGCCTTCACAACTTTGGCATGTGCCACTGACCATGACCACAACGTTTACCAAGTGACTTTAACTTCTACGAATCGTAACACAAGTCAGCCACGGTTTGAGTGCCCAATCTCAGTTCAGATGTACTAGGCATGACCTTCCAGGTATAAACAAGGTAAAAATCCGGTGGCCTCGCACGGCTTTTGTTCGCAATGCCTTGACAAAGCTGGCATGTGCCACTGACCATGACCACAAAGTTTACGAAGTACCTTGAACGGCTTTGAATCATAACACAAGTCAGCCACGGTCGAAGTATCCAATCACAGTGCAGATGTACTAGGCATGATCTTGCAAGCGCAAACAAGGTAGAATACTGGTGGCTCGGTGTGGCTATTGTGCGCGATGCCTTGACAAAGTTGGCAAGTGCCACTGACCATGACCACAAATGTATCCGAGTGACTTTTACTTCTATTGATCATAACACAAGTCAGCCGCGGTCAGAATGTCCAATCACAGTGCACATGTACTAGGTATGATCTTGCATGTACAAACAAGGTCGAATACTGGTGGCTCGGTGTGGCTATTGTGC
>SZWC01007590.1:68977-86043 GCA_023375785.1 Penium margaritaceum | reverse complement strand
TGGTAAACTTTGTGGTCATCGTCAGTGGCACATGCTCACTTTGTCAAGGTATTGCGCACAATAGCCACACCGAGCCATTAGTATTCTACCTTTTTTATACCTGTAAGGTCATCCCCAGTTTATCTTCACTGTGATTGGACACTCTGACCGTGGCTGACGCGTGTTATGATCAATAGAAGTAAACGTCACTTGGATACATTTGTGGTCATGGTCAGTGGCACATGCCAACTTTGTCAAGGTATTGCGCACAATAGCCGTGCCAAGCCACCAGTTTTTTACCTAGTTAAAAACTTCCAAGGTCATGCATATTAGATGTGCACTGTGATTAGGCACTCTGACCGTGGCTAACTCGTGTTACAATTTGTAGAAGTGAAAGTCACTTGGTAAACTTTAAGCTCATGGTCAGTGGCACATGCCAACTTTTTCAAGGTATTGCACACAATAGCCACACCGAGCCACCAGTGTTCTACCCTGTTTGCACTTGCAAGATCTTGCCTATTACATCTGCACTGTAATTGGACACTCTGACCGTGGCTGATTCATGTTATGATCAATAGACGTAAAAGTCACTTGGATACATTTGTGGTCATGGTCAGTGGCACATGCCAACTTTGTCAAGGCATTGTGCACAATAGCCACACCGAGCCACCAGTATTCTGCCTTGTTTATACGTGCAAGATCATGCCCAGTATATGTGCACTGTGACTGGGCACTCTGATTGTGGCTGACCCGTGTTATGATTCATAGCCGTTTAAGGTACTTGGTAAACATTGTGGTCATGGTCAGTGGTACATGCCAACTTTGTGAAGGCATTGCGCACAATAGCCACACCGAGCCACAAGTATTCTACCTTGTTCTTACCTGCACAATCATGCCTAGTACATCTGCACTGTGATCGGACACGAGTAGCGTGGCTGACTCGTGTTATGATTCATAGCCGTTTAAGGTACTTGGTAAACTTTGTGGTCATGGTCAGTGGCACATGCCAACTTTGTCAGGACATTGCGCACAAAAGCCACACTGAGCCACCAGTATTCTACCTTGTTTGCACCTGCAACATCATGCCTAGTACATCTGCACTGTGATCGGACACGAGTAGCGTGGCTGACTCGTGTTATGATTCATAGCCGTTTAAGGTACTTGGTAAACATTGTGGTCATGGTCAGTGGTACATGCCAACTTTGTCAGGACATTGCGCACAAAAGCCACACCGAGCCACCAGTATTCTACCTTGTTTGCACCTGCAACATCATGCCTAGTACATCTGCACTGTGATCGGACACGAGTAGCGTGGCTGACTCGTGTTATGATTCATAGCCGTTTAAGGTACTTGGTAAACATTGTGGTCATGGTCAGTGGTACATGCCAACTTTGTCAGGACATTGCGCACAAAAGCCACACCGAGCCACCAGTATTCTACCTTGTTTGCACCTGCAACATCATGCCTAGTACATCTGCACTGTGATCGGACACGAGTAGCGTGGCTGACTCGTGTTATGATTCATAGCCGTTTAAGGTACTTGGTAAACATTGTGGTCATGGTCAGTGGTACATGCCAACTTTGTCAGGACATTGCGCACAAAAGCCACACCGAGCCACCAGTATTCTACCTTGTTTGCACCTGCAACATCATGCCTAGTACATCTGCACTGTGATCGGACACGAGTAGCGTGGCTGACTCGTGTTATGATTCATAGCCGTTTAAGGTACTTGGTAAACATTGTGGTCATGGTCAGTGGTACATGCCAACTTTGTCAGGACATTGCGCACAAAAGCCACACCGAGCCACCAGTATTCTACCTTGTTTGCACCTGCAACATCATGCCTAGTACATCTGCACTGTGATCGGACACGAGTAGCGTGGCTGACTCGTGTTATGATTCATAGCCGTTTAAGGTACTTGGTAAACATTGTGGTCATGGTCAGTGGTACATGCCAACTTTGTCAGGACATTGCGCACAAAAGCCACACCGAGCCACCAGTATTCTACCTTGTTTGCACCTGCAACATCATGCCTAGTACATCTGCACTGTGATCGGACACGAGTAGCGTGGCTGACTCGTGTTATGATTCATAGCCGTTTAAGGTACTTGGTAAACTTTGTGGTCAGCGTCAGCGGCACAAGCCAACTTTGTCAAGGCATTGCGCACAATAGCATGGGCCAAGCAACCGGTTTTTTACTTGTTTACACCTGCACGATCATGCCTAGTAAATCTACACTGTAGGTGGGCACTCTGACCGTTGCTGACTCGTGTAACGATTCGTAGAAGTTAAACTCACTTGGTAAACTTTGTGGTCATGGTCAGTGGCACTTGCCACCTTTGTCAAGGCATTGCGCGCAATAGCCATACAGAGTCACCAGTATTCTACGTTGTTTGCACCTGCAAAATCATGCCTAGTACATCTGCACTGTGATTGGACACTCAGATCGTGGCCCACTCATGTTATGATCAATAGAAGTAAAGTCACTTGGATACATTTGTGGTAATGGTCAGTGGCACATGCCAACTTTGTCAAGGCATTGCGCATAATAGCCACACCGTGCACCACTATTCTACCTTGTTTGCACCTGCAACATCATGCCTAGTACATCTGCACTATGGTTGGACACTCTGACCGTGGCAGATGCGTGTTATGACCAATAGAATTAAAAGTCATTTGGATATATTTGTGGTCATGGTCAGTGGCACATGCCAACTTTGTCAAGGCATTGCACACAATAGCCACACCGAGCCACCAGTATTCTACATTGTTTATACTTGCAAGATCACGACTAGTACATTTGCACTCTGATTGGACACTCAACCGTGGCTGAATCGTGTTATGATCAATAGAAGTAAAAGTCACTTGGATACATTTGTGGTCATGGTCAGTGGCACATGCCAACTTTGTCAAGGCATTGCGCACAATAGCCGTGCCAAGCCACCGGTTTTTTACCTTTTTTATACCTGCAAGGTCATGCAAATTAGATGTGCACTGTCATTGTGCTCTCTGACCGTGGCTGACTCGTGTTGCATTTTGTAGAAGCTAAAGTCACTTGGTAAACTTTGTGGTCATGGTCAGTGGCATATGCCAACTTTGTCAAGGCATTGCGCACAATAGCCGTGCCAAGCCACCGGTTTTTTACCTTGTATATGCCTGCAAGGTCGTGCATATTAGATGTGCACTGTGATTAGGCACTTTGATTTTGGCTGACTCGTGTTACGGTTCGGAGACGTTAAAGTCACTTGGAAAACCTTGTGGTCATAGTCAGTGGCACATGCCACTTTTGTCAAGGCATTGCGCACAATAGCCACACCGAACCACCAGTAATCTACATTGTATGCACCTGCAAGATCATGCATAGTACATCTGCACTGTGATTGGACACTCTGATCCTGGCTGACTCGTGTCATGATCAATAGAAGTAAAAGTCGTTTGGATACATTTGTGGTCATGGTCAGTGGCACATGCCAACTTTGTCAAGGCATTGCGCACAATTGCCACACCGAGCCACTGGTATTCTACCTTGTTTGCACATGCGATATCATGCCAAGTACATCTGCACTGTGATTGGACACTCTGACCGTGGCTGACTCGTGTTACGATCAATAGATGTAAAAGTCACTTGGTAAACTTTGTGGTCATGGTCAGTGGCACATGCCAACTTTGTCAAGGCATTGCACACAATAGCCACACCGAGCCACGAGCATTCTACCATAATTTATACCTGTAAGGTCATGCCTAGTATATCTGCACTGTGATTGGACACTCTGTCTGTGGCTGACTCGTGTTATGATCAATAGCCATTTAAGGTACTTGGTAAACTTTGTGGTCATGGGCAGCGGCACATGCCAACTTTGTCAAGGCATTGCACACAATAGCCACACCGAGCCACGAGCATTCTACCATAATTTATACCTGTAAGGTCATGCCTAGTATATCTGCACTGTGATTGGACACTCTGTCTGTGGCTGACTCGTGTTATGATCAATAGCCATTTAAGGTACTTGGTAAACTTTGTGGTCATGGGCAGCGGCACATGCCAACTTTGTCAAGGCATTGCACACAATAGCCACACCGAGCCACGAGCATTCTACCATAATTTATACCTGTAAGGTCATGCCTAGTATATCTGCACTGTGATTGGACACTCTGTCTGTGGCTGACTCGTGTTATGATCAATAGCCATTTAAGGTACTTGGTAAACTTTGTGGTCATGGGCAGCGGCACATGCCAACTTTGTCAAGGCATTGTGCACAATAGCTGGTCCAAGCCACAGGTTTTTTACTTGTTTATACCTGCAATATCATGCCTAGTACATCTGCACTGTAGTTGGGCACTCTGACTGTGGCTGACTCGTGTAACGATTCGTAGAATTTAAAGTCACGTGGTTAACTTTGTGGTCATGGTCAGTGGCACATGCCACATTTGTCATTTGTCAGGGCATTGTGCACAATAGCCACACCGAGCCACTAGTATTCTACTTTGTTTGCACCTGCAAGACCATGCCTAGTACATCTGCACTGTGATTGGACACTCTGACCGTTGCTGACTCGTGTTATGATAAATAGATTTAAAAGTCACTTGGATACATTTAAGGTAATGGTCAGTGGCGCATGAACACTTTGTCAATGCATTACGCACAGTAGCCACACCAAGCCACCAGTATTCTACCTTGTTTGCACCTGCAAGCTCATGCCTAGTACATCTGCACTATGGTTGGACACTCTGACCGTTGCTGACTCGTGTTATGATAAATAGGATTAAAAGTTTCTTCGATACATTTTTGGTCATGGTCAGTGGCACATGCCATTTTTGTCAAGGTATTGCACACAATAGCCACAATGAGCCACCTGTATTCTATCTTGTTTATACCTGTAAGGTCATGCACACTATATGTGCACTGTGATTGGACACTCTGACCGTGGCTGACTCGTGTTATGATTCATAGCCGTTTAAGGTACTAGTTAACTTTTATGGTCATGGTCGGTGGCACATGCCAACTTTGTCAAGGCATTGCGCACAATAGCCGTGCCAAGCCACCGGTTTTTTACCTTTTTTAAACCTGCAAGGTCATGCAAATTAGATGTGCACTGTCATTGTGCTCTCTGACCGTGGCTGACTCGTGTTGCATTTTGTAGAATCTAAAGTCACTTTGTAAACTTTGTGGTCATGGTCAGTGGCACATGCCAACTTTGTCAAGGCATTGCGCACAATAGCCACACCGAGCCACCAGTACTCTACCTTGTTTGCACCTGCAAGATCATGACTAGTACATCTTCACTGTGATTGGACACTCTGACCGTGGCTGACTGGTGTTACGATCAATAGATGTAAAAGTCACTTGGTAAACTTTGTGGTCATGGTCAGTGGCACATGCAAACTTTGTCAAGGCATTGCACACAATAGCCCCACAGAGCCACCAGTACACTACCTTGCTTATGCCTGTAAGGTCATGCCTAGTATATCTGTACTGTGATTGGACACTCTGACCATGGCTGACTTGTGTTATGATTCATAGCCGTTTTATGTACTGGGTAAACGTTTTGGTCATGGTCAGTGGCATATGCCAACTTTGTCAAGGCATTGCGCACAATAGCCGTGCCAAGCCACCGGTTTTGATTGTGGCTGACTCGTGTTACGGTTCGTAGACGTTAAAGTCACTTGGAAAACCTTGTGGTCATAGTCAGTGGCACATGCCACTTTTGTCAAGGCATTGCGCACAATAGCCACACCGAACCACCAGTAATCTACATTGTTTGCACCTGCAAGATCATGCATAGTACATCTGCACTGTGATTGGACACTCTGACCGTGACTAACTCGTGTTATGATTCATAGCCGTTTAAGGTACTTGTTAGGCACTTTGATTGTGGCTGACTCGTGTTACGGTTCGTAGACGTTAAAGTCACTTGGAAAACCTTGTGGTCATAGTCAGTGGCACATGCCACTTTTGTCAAGGCATTGCGCACAATAGCCACACCGAACCACCAGTAATCTACATTGTTTGCACCTGCAAGATCATGCATAGTACATCTGCACCGTGATTGGACACTCTGACCGTGACTAACTCGTGTTATGATTCATAGCCGTTTAAGGTACTTGTTAAACTTTGTGGGCATGGTTAGTGGCACATGCCAACTTTGTCAAGGCATGGAGCATAATAGCCACACCGAGCCACTCGTATTCTACTTTGTTTGTACATGTAAGTTCATGCCTAGTACATGTGCACTGTGATTGGACACTCTGACCGTGGCTGACTCGTGTTATGATCAAAAGAAGTAACAGTCACTTGGATACATTTGTGGTAATGGTCAGTGGCACATGCCAACTTTGTCAAGGCATTGCGCACAATAGCCACACCGAGCCACCAGTATTCTACCTTGTTTAGACCTGCAAGGTCATGCCCAGTATATCTGCATTGTGATTGGACACTCTGAACGTGGCTGACTCGTGTCATGAATAATAGCCGTTTAATGTACTTGGTAATCTTTGTGGTCATGGTCAGTGGCACATGCCAACTTTGTCAAGGCATTGCGCACAATAGCCGTGCCAAGCCACCGGTTTTTTACCTCGTTTATACCTGTAAGGTCATGCATATTAGATGTGTACTGTGATTGGGCACTCTGACCGTGGCTGACTTGTGTTAGGATTGTTGAAGTTAAAGTCACTTGGTAATCTTTGTGGTCATGGTCAGTGGTACATGCCAACTATGCCAAAGCATTGCGCACAATAGCCACACCAAACCACCGGTGTTTTACGTTGTTTGTAGCTACAAGATCATGCCTTACACATCTGCACTGTGATTGGACACTCTGACCTTGGCTGATGCGTGTTATGATCAATATAAGTAAAGTCACTTGGATATATTTGTGGCCATGGTCAGTGGCACATGCCAACGTTTTCAAGGCATTGCACACAACAGCCACACCGATCCACCAATATTCTACCTTGTTTACACCTGCAAGGTCATCTCTATTGTATCTGCACCATGATTGGACACTCTGACCGTGGCTGACCCGTGTAATGATTCACAGCCGTTTAATGTACTTGGTAAACGTTGTGGTCATGGTCAGTGGCACTTGCCAATTTTGTCAAGGCATTGCGCACAATAGCCGTGCCAAGCCACCATTTTTTTACCTTGTTTATACCTGTAAGATCATGGCTAGTACATCTGAACTGTGATTGGGTACTCTGACCGTGGCTGAATCGTGTTATGATTCGTAGAAGTTAAAGTCACTTCGTAAACTTTGTGGTCATTGCCAGTGGCACATGCCAGCTTTGTCAAGGCATTGCGCACAACAGCCACACCGAGCCACCAGTATTCTACCTTGTTGATACCTGCAAGGTCATGCCCAGTGTATCTGCACAGTGATTGAACACTCTGATCCTGGGTGACTCGTGTTATGATTAACCGCCATTTAATGCACTTGGTAAACATTGTGGTCATGGTCAGTGGCACATGCCAACTTTGTCAAGGCATTGCGCACAATAGCTGTGCCAAGCCACCGGTTTTTTCCTTGTTTATACTTGCAAGGTCATGCATATTAGGTGTGCACTGTGATTGGGCACTCTGACCATGGCTAACTCGTGTTACGATTCGTATAAGCTAGAGTCACTTGGTAAACTGTGTGGTCATGGTCAGTGGCACATGCCACCTTTGTCAAGGCATTGCGCACAATAGCCACACCGAACCACCAGAATTCTACCTTGTTTGCACCTGCAAGATCATGCCTAGTACATCTGCACTGTGATTGGACACTCTGACCGTGGCTGACTCGTGTCATGATTCATATCCGTTTAAGGTACTTGGTAAACTTTGTCAAGGCATTGCGCACAATAGCCGTGCCACGCCACTAGTTTTTTTCCTTGTTTATAACTGCAAGGTCATGTATATTACATGTGCATTGTTATTGGGTACTCTGAATGTGGCTGACCTGTGTTACGACTCGTAAAGTCACTTGGTAAACACTCTGGTCATGGTCAGTGGCACATGCTCACTTTGTCAAAGCATGGCGCACAATAGCCGTGCCAAGCCACCAGTTTTTTGCGTTGTTTATACCTGTAAGGTCATGCATATTAGGTGTGCATTGTGATTGGGCACTCTGACCATAGCTGACTCGTAATACGATTCGTCGAAGTTAAAGTCACTTGGTAAACTTTGTTGCCATGGTCAGTGGCACATGCCAACTTTGTCTAGGCATTGCACATAATAGCCACACCCAGCCACTAGTATTCTGCCTTGTTTGTACCTGCAAGATCATGCCTAGTACATCTGCACTGTGATTGGACACTCTGACCGTGGCTGACTCATGTTATGATTCATAGCCGATTGATGTACTGGGTAAACTTTGTGGTAATGGTCAGTGGCATATGCCAACTTTGTCAAGGCATTGCGCATAGTAGCCATGCCAAGACACCGGTTTTTTACCTTGTTTATACCTGCAAGGTCATGCATATTAGTTTTGCACTGTGATTGGGCACTCTGACTGTGGCTGACTCGTGTTACGATTCGTAGAAGTTAAAGTCACTTGGTAAACTTTGTGGTCATAGTCAGTGGCACATGCCAACTTTGTCAAGGTATTGCGTACAATAGCCACACCGAGCCATTGGTATTCTACCTCGTTTATACCTGTAAGGTCATGCCCAGTATATCTTCACTGTGATTGGACACTCTGACCGTGGCTGACTCGTGTTATGATCAGTAGACGTAAAAGTCACTTGGATACATTTGTGGTCATGGTCAGTGGCACATGCCAACCTTGTCAAGGCATTGCGCACAATAGCCACACCGAACCACCAGTATTCTATGTTGTTTGCACCTGCAAGATCATGCCTAGTACATCTGCACTGTGATTGGACACTCTGACCATGGCTGACTCGTGTTATGATTCATAGCCGTTTAAGGTACTTGGTAAACTTTGTGGTCATGGTCAGTGGCACATGCCAACTTTGTCAAGGCATTGCGCACAATAGCCGGGCAAAGCCACCGGTTGTTTACTTGTTTATACCTGCACGATCATGCCTAGTACATCTACACTGTAGTTGGGCACTCTGACCGTGGCTGACTCGTGTAACGATTCGTAGAAGTCAAAGTCACTTGGTAAACTTTGTGGTCATGGTCAGTGGCATATGCCACCTTTGTCAAGGCATTGCGTGCAATAGCCATACTAAGTCACCAGTATTCTATGTTGTTTGCACCTGCAAGGTTATGCCTAGTACATCTGCACTGTGATTGGACACTCAGATCGTGGCTGACTCGTGTTATGATCAATAGAAGTAAATTCACTTGGATACATTGGTGGTAATGGTCAGTGGCACATGCCAACTTTGTCAAGGCATTGCGCACAATAGCAACACCGAGCCACCAATAGTCTACCTTGTTTGCACCTGCAAGATCATGCCTAGAGCATCTGCACTATGATTGGACACTCTGACCGTGGCTGACTCGTGTTATGATCAATAGCCGTTTAAGGTACTTGGTAAACTTTGTCAAGGCATTGCGCACAATAGCCACACCAAGCCACCAGTATTCTACCTTGTTTACACTTGCAATATCATGACTAGTACATATGCACTCTGATTGGACACTCTAACCGTGGCTGAATCATGTTATGATCAATAGAAGTAAAAGTCACTTGGATACTTTTGTTGTCATGGTCAGTGGTACATGCCAACTTTGTGAAGGCATTGTGCACAATAGCCACACCGAGCCAACAGTATTCTACCTTTTTTGCACCTGCAAGATCATGCATAGAACATCTGCGTTGTGATTGGACACTCTGACCGTGGCTGACTCGTGTTATGGTCAATAGAAGTAAAAGTCATTTGGATACATGTGTGGTCATGGTCAGTGGCACATGCCAACTTGATCAAGGCATTGCACACAAGAGCCACACCAAGCCACCAGTATTCTACCATAATTTATACCTGTAAGGTCATGCCTAGTATATCTGCACTGTGATTGGACACTCTGACTGTGGCTGACTCGTGTTATGATCAATAGCCGTTTAAGGTACTTGGTAAACTTTGTGGTCATGGGCAGCGGCACATGCCAACTTTGTCAAGGCATTGCGCACAATAGCCGGGCCAAGCAACCGGGTTTTTACCTGTTTATATATGCAATAACATGCCTAGTACATCTGCACTGTAGTTGGGCAATCTGACCGTGGCTGACTTGTGTAACGATTCGTAGAATTTGAAGTCACATGGTAAACTTTGTGGTCATGGTCAGTGGCACGTGCCACCTTTGTCAGGGCATTGCGCACCATAGCCACACCGAGCCACCAGTATTCTACCTTGTTTGCACCTGCAAGATCATGCCTAGTACATCTGCACTGTGATTGGATGACTCGTGTTATGATCAATTGAAATAAAAGTCACTTGGATACATTTGCGGTAATGGTCAGTGGCGCATGCCAACTTTGTCAAGGCATTACGCACAATAGCCACACCTAGCCACCAGTATTCTACCTTGTTTGCACCTGCAAGATCATGCCTAGTACATCTGCACTATGGTTGGACACTCTGACCGTGGCTGACTCGTGTTCTGATCAATAGAATTAGAAGTTACTTGGATACATTTTTGGTCATGGTCAGTGGCACATGCGAACTTTGTCAAGGTATTGCACACAATAGCCACACTGAGCCACCTGTATTCTATCTTGTTTATACCTGTAAGGTCATGCCCACTATATGTGCACTATGATTGGACACTCTTACCATGGCTGACTCGTGTTATGATCAAGAGAAGTAGAAGTCATTTTGATACAGTCGTGGTCATGGTCAGTGGCACATGCCTACTTTGTCAGGGCATTGCGCACAATAGCCACACCGAGCCACCAGAATTCTACCTTCTTTATACCTGCAAGGTCATGCCCAGTATATCTGCACCGTGATTGGACACTCTGACCGTGGCAGACTCATGTTATGATTCATAGCCGTTTGATGTACTGGGTAAACTTTGTGGTAATGGTCAGTGGCACATTCCAAATTTGTCGAGGCATTGCGCACAATAGCCGTGCTAAGACACCAGTTTTTTACCTTGTTTATACCTATATGGTCATGGCTAGTACATCTGAACTGTGATTGGGTACTCTGACCGTGGCTGACTAGTGTTATGATTCGTACATGTTAAAGTCACTTCGTAAACCTTGTGGTCATGGTCAGTGGCACATTCCAACTTTGTCAAGGCATTGTGCACAATAGCCACACCGAGCCACCAGAATTCTACCTTGTTTATACCTGCAAGATCATGCCCAGTATATCTGCACAGTGATTGGACACTCAGACCCTGGCAGACTCGTGTTCTGATTCATAGCTGTTTAATGCACTTGGTAACCTTTGTGGTCATGGTCAGTGGCACATGCCAACTTTGTCAAGGCATTGCGCACAATAGCCATGCCAAGCCACCGGCTGTTTTCCTTGTTTATACCTGTAAGGTCATGCATATTAGATGTGCACTGGGATTGGACACTCTGACCGTGGCTGACTCGTGTTACGATTTGTATAAGGTAGAGTCACTTGGTGAACTTTTTGGTCATGGTCAGTGGCACATGCCACCTTTGTCAAGGTATTGCGTACTATAGCCACACCGAAACACCAGTATTCTACCTTGTTTATACCTGCAAGGTCATGCATATTAGAAGTGCACTGGGATTGGACACTCTGACCACGGCTGACTCGTGGTATGATCTATAGAAGTAAAAGTCACGTGGATACAGTTGTGGTTATGGTCAGTTGCCCATGCCAACTTTGTCAAGGCTTTGCGCACAATAGCCGTACCAAGCCACCGGTTTTTTACCTTTTTATACCAGCAAGGTCATGCATATTAGAAGTGCACTGGGATTGGACACTCTGACCACGGCTGACTCGTGGTATGATCTATAGAAGTAAAAGTCACGTGGATACAGTTGTGGTTATGGTCAGTTGCCCATGCCAACTTTGTCAAGGCTTTGCGCACAATAGCCGTACCAAGCCACCGGTTTTTTACCTTTTTATACCAGCAAGGTCATGCATATTACATGTGCACTATGATTGGGCACTCTGACCGTGGCTGACTCGTGTTATGACTCATAGCCGTTTAAGGTACTTGGTAAACTTTGTGGTCATGGTCAGTGGCACATGCCAACTTTGTCAAGGCATTGCGCACAATAGCCGTGCCAAGCCACCGGTTTTTTTACCTTGAAAAATATTTGCAAGGTCATGCATGTTAGATCTGCACTGCGATTGGGTACTCTGAATGTGGCTGACCTGTTTTACAATTCGTATAAGTTAAAGTCACTTGGTAAACTTTGTGGTCATGGTTAGTGGCACATGCTCACTTTGTGAAAGCATTGCACACAATAGCCGTGCCAAGCCACCAGTTTTTTACCTTGTTTATGCCTGTAAGGTCATGCATATTAGATATGCACTTTGATTGGGCACTCTGACCGTGGCTGACTCGTGTTACAATTCGTACAAGTTAAAGTCACTTGGTAAACTTTGTGGGCATGGTCAGTGGCACATGCCAACTTTGTCAAGGCATTGCACATAACAGCCACACCGAGCCACTAGTACTCTACCTTGTTTGTACCTACAAGATCATGCCTAGTGCATCTGCACTGTGATTGGACACTCTGACCACGGCTGACTCGTGGTATGATCTATAGAAGTAAAAGTCACGTGGATACAGTTGTGGTTATGGTCAGTTGCCCATGCCAACTTTGTCAAGGCATTGCACAAAATAGCCACACCGAGCCACCAGTATTCTACCTTGTTTATACCTGTAAGGTCATGCCTAGTATATCTGCACTGTGATTGGACACTCTGATCGTGGCTGACTCGTGTTATGATTCATAGCCGTTTAATGTACTTGGTAAACTTTGTGGTCATGGTCAGTGGCACATGCCAACTTTGTCAAGGCATTGCACATAACAGCCACACCGAGCCACTAGTACTCTACCTTGTTTGTACCTACAAGATCATGCCTAGTGCATCTGCACTGTGATTGGACACTCTGACCACGGCTGACTCGTGGTATGATCTATAGAAGTTAAAGTCACGTGGATACAGTTGTGGTTATGGTCAGTCGCCCATGCCAACTTTGTCAAGGCATTGCACAAAATAGCCACACCGAGCCACCAGTATTCTACCTTGTTTATACCTGTAAGGTCATGCCTAGTATATCTGCACTGTGATCGGACACTCTGATCGTGGCTGACTCGTGTTATGATTCATAGCTGTTTAAGGTACTTGGTAAACTTTATGGTCATGGTCAGTGGCACATGCGAACTTTGTCAAGGCATTGCGCACAATAGCAACACCGAGCCACCAGTATTCTACCTTTTTTAAACCTGTAAGGTCATGCCCAGTATATCTGCACTATGCTTGGACACTCTGACCGTGGCTGACTCGTGTTATGATTCATAGCTGTTTAAGGTACTTGGTAAACTTTATGGTCATGGTCAGTGGCACATGCGAACTTGGTCAAGGCATTGCGCACAATAGCCGTGCCAAGCCAACATTTTTTTTCCTTGTTTATACCTGCAAGGTCATGCATGTTAGATTTGCACTGTGATTGGGCACTCTGACCGTGGTTAACTCGTGTTACGATTAGTAGAAGTTAAAGTCACTTGGTAAACCTTGTGGTCATGGTCAGTGGCACATGCCAACANGTCATGCATGTTAGATTTGCACTGTGATTGGGCACTCTGACCGTGGCTGACTCGTGTTACGATTAGTAGAAGTTAAAGTCACTTGGTAAACCTTGTGGTCATGGTCAGTGGCACATGCCAACTTTGTCAAGGCATTGCGCACAATAGCCACTCCAAGCAACCGGTGTTTTACCTTGTTTGCACCTGCACGATCATGCCTAATACATCTGCACTGTGACTGGACACTCTGACCGTGGCTGACTCGTCTTATGATCAACAGACGTAAGCGTCACTTGGATACATTTGTGGTCATGGTCAGTGGCACATGCCAACTTTGTCAAGGCATTGCGCACAATAGCAACACCGAGCCACCAGTATTCTACCTTTTTTAAACCTGTAAGGTCATGCCCAGTATATCTGCACTATGATTGGACACTCTGACCGTGGCTGACTCGTGTTATCATTCATAGCCGTTTAGTGTACTCGGTAAACTTTGTGGTCATGGTCAGTGGCACGTGCCAGCTTTGTCAAGGCATTGCGCACAATAGCCGTGCCAAGCCACCGGTTTTTTACCTTTTTATACCAGCAAGGTCATGCATATTAGATGTGCACTATGATTGGGCACTCTGACAGTGGCTGAGTCGTGTTATGATTTGTATAAGTTAAAGTCACTTGGTAAACTTTGTGATCATGGTCAGTGGCACATGCCAACTCTCTCAAGGCATTGCGCAAAATAGCCACACCGAGCCACCCGTATTCTACCTTGTTTGCACCTGCAAGATCATGCCTAGTACATCTGCACTGTGATTGGACACTCTGACCGTGGCTGACTCGTGTTATGATTCATAGCTGTTTAAGGTACTTGGTAAACTTTGTGGTCATGGTCAGTGGCACATGCGAACTTGCTCAAGGCATTGCGCACAATAGCCGTGCCAAGCTAACGGTTTTTTACCTTGTTTACACCTGCAAGAGCATGCATATAAGATGTGCACTGTGATTGGGCACTCTGAATCTGGCTGACTCGTGTTACGGTTCGTAGAAGTTAGAGTCACTTGGTAAACGTTGTAGTCATGGTCAGTGGCACATGCCAACTTTGTCAAGGCATTGCGCACAATAGCCATGCCAAGCCACCCGTTTTTTCCCTTGTTCATACCTGCAAGGTCATGCATATTAGATGTGCACTGTGATTGGTGTAAGTGCGTCTAAATGCGTGTAAGTGCAAGAAAGTACGTGTAAGTGCGTGTAAGTGCGTGTAAGTGCGTATAAGTACTTGTATGTTTGTGTAAGTGCATGTAAGTTCCTGTGAGTGTGTGTAAGTACGTGTACGTGCGTAGAGTGCGTGTAAGTGTCTGTAAGTTTGTTTAAGTACCTGTAAGTACGTGTAAGTATTTGTTAGTGCAAGTAAGTGCATGTGAGTGCATATAAGTGCGTGTATGTGCGTGTAAGCACGTGTAAGTGCGTATAAGTGCATGTAAGTACATGTAAGTGCGTGTACATACGTGTAAGTGCGAGTAAGTTCGTGTAAGTGCGTGTAAGTGTGTGTAAGTGCGTGTAAGTCCGTGTAAGTGCGTGTAAGTACGTGTAAGTATGCGTAAGTACGTGTAAGCTTGTGTAAGTGACTGTCAGTTCTTGTAAGTGCGTGTTAGTGAGTATAAGTGCATGTAAGTGCGTATAAGTGTGTGTAAGTGCGTGTAAGTGCATATAAGTGTGTGTAAATGCGTGTAAGTACATGTAAGTGCGTGTAAGTGCGTGTAATTACGTGTACGTATGTGTAAGTGAATGTACGTTTATGTAAGTGTGTGTAAGTACGTGCATGTAAGTGTGTGTAAGTGCATATAAGTGCGTGTAGGTACGTATAAGTGAGTGTAAGTGCGTGTAAGTACGTGTACGTGCGTGTAAGTGCGTGTAAGTGCGTGTAAGTATGTGTAAGTGCGTCTAAGTGCATGTAAGTGCATGTTAGTGCGTGTAAGTGCGTACAAGTGCGTGTAAGTGTGTATAAGTAAGTGTAAGTGCGTATAAGTGCGTGCAAGTGTGTGTAAGTGCGTATAAGTATGGTATAGATGTGTGTAAGTGTGTGTTAGTACGTATAAGTGTATGTAAGTGTGTGTAAGTGCATGTAAGTGCATGTAAGTACGTGTAAGTGTGTAAGTACGTATGAGTATGTGTAAGTTCGTGTAAGCGAATGAAAGTTTGTGTAAGTGCGTGTAAGTGCGTGTAAGTGCGTGTAAGTGCGTGTAAGTGCGTGTAAGTGTGTGTAAGTGCGTGTAAGTGTGTGTAAGTGCATGAAAGTGCGTGTAAGTACATGTAAGTGCGTGTAAGTACGTGTACGTGCGTGTAAGTATGTGTTAGTTTGTGTAAGTGAATGTAAGTTTGTGTAAGTGTGTGTAAGTACGTGTAAGTGTGTGTAAGTATGTGTAAGTGCGTGTAAGTGCGTGTAAGTATGTGTAAGTGCGTAGAGTGCGTGTAAGTGCGTGTAAGTGCATGTATGTATGTATACGTGCGTGTAAGTGCGTGTTAGTACGTTTGAGTACGTGTAAGAGCGTGTAAGTGCATGTAAATGTGTGTAAGTGCAGTTTAAGTTCATGTGAGTGAGTGTAAGTGTATGTAAGTACGTGTAAGTATGTGTAAGTGCGTGTAAGTGCGTGTAAGTACGTGTAAGTGCGTGTAAGTGCGTGTAAGTGTGTGTAATTGCTAAAAGTGCGTGTAAGTGCATGTAAGTGCATGTAAGTGCATGTAAGTGCGTGTAAGTGCAGTTTAAATTCATGTAAGTTTGTGTAAGTGCGTGTAAGTGCATGTACGTATGTGTATGTGCGTGTAAGTGTAGTTTTGTGTAAGTTCATGTAAGTGTGTGTAAGTGTGTGTAAGTGCGTGTAAGTGTATGTAAGTACGTGTAAGTACATCTAAGTGTGTGTAAGTGCGTCTAAGTGCGTGTAAGTGCGTGTAAGTGTATGTAAGTGCATGTAAGTACGTGTAAGTGTGTTTGAAGTGTGTGAGAGATCGTGAAAGTGCGTATAAGTATGCATGAGAAAAAAATATCCGCTATCCAGGGTATCCGCACTATCCGTCCAGTATCCGGATAGCGGATATTACCTGGAAAACAACTTAGAAGGATATCCGGATGCATCTGGATGTATCCGGATGTGGATATCAGCTGGAGATATGTGGCTTTTTCTGAAGGTGTCCGTGAGTATCCGGAGCTATCCGCTGGTATCCATACAAGTATCTGGATGTATCCATATTCTATCCGTTGAACTTTCCGGATAGTGCAAGTATCCGCAAGTATCCGTAAGTATCCGGATATTCGAGGCAACTATCCGGATAGTGGATACCTGACTAGTGAATATATCCGGATTGCGGATATCTCCAAAAAGGGACGAATATATCCGGATTCTCATGCCTATGTGTAAGTGCGTGTAAGTGCGTGTAAGTGCATGTAAGTGCGTGTAAGTG
>SZWC01007590.1:54785-66005 GCA_023375785.1 Penium margaritaceum | reverse complement strand
TAAGTGTGTGTAAGTGCGTGTGAGTGCGTGTACGTATGTATAAGTGCGTGTAAGTGCATGTAAGTGTGTGTACGTGCGTGTAAGTGTGTGTAAGTGTGTGTAAGTTTGTGTAAGTGTGTGTTAATGCGTGTAAGTGCGTGTAAGTATGTGTTAGTGCATGTAAGTGCGTGTAAGTGTGTGTAAGTGCGTGTAAGTTTGTATAAGTGTGTGTAAGTGCGTGTAAGTACTTATAAGTGCGTGAAAGTGCGTGTAAATGCGTGTAAGTGCAAGAAAGTACGTGTAAGTGCATGTAAGTGCGTGTAAGTGCGTATAAGTACGTGTAAGTTTGTGTAAGTGCATGTACGTTCCTGTGAGTGTGTGTTAGTGCGTGTACGTGCGTGTAAGTGCGTGTAAGTGTGTGTAAGTTCGTTTAAGTGCCTGTGAGTACGTGTAAGTATTTGTTAGTGCAAGTAAGTGCATGTGAGTGCATATAAGTACGTCTATGTGCGTGTAAGCACGTGTAAGTGCGTATAAGTACATGTAAGTACATGTAAGTGCGTGTACATATGTGTAAGTGCGTGTAAGTTTGAGTAAGTGCGTGTAAGTGTTTGTAAGTGCGTGTAAGTCCGTGTAAGTGCGTGTAAGTACGTGTAAGTATGCGTAAGTACGTGTAAGTTCGTGTAAGTGACTGTCAGTTCGTGTAAGTGCGTGTTAGTGAGTATAAGTACGTGTAAGTGCGTGTAAGTGTGTGTAAGTGCGTGTAAGTGCTTATAAGTGTGTGTAAAAGTGTGTAAGTACGTGTACGTGCGTGTAAGTGCGTGTAATTACGTGTACGTATGTGTAAGTGAATATACGTTTGTGTAAGTGTGTGTAAGTACGTGCATGTAAGTGTGTGTAAGTGCGTGTAAGTGTGTGTAAGTACGTGCATGTAAGTGTGTGTAAGTGCATATAAGTGCGTGTAGGTACGTATAAGTGCGTGTAAGTGCGTGTAAGTGCGTGTACGTGCGTGTAAGTGCGTGTAATTGCGTGTAAGTATGTGTAAGAGCGTCTAAGTGCATGTAAGTGCATGTAAGTACGTGTAAGTGTGTATAAGTGCGTATAAGTGCGTATAAGTAAGTGTATGCGCGTATAAGTGCGTGCAAGTGTGTATAAGTACGTATAAGTGTGGTGTAGATGCGTGTAAGTGTGTGTTAGTACGTATAAGTGTATATAAGTGTGTGTAAGTGCATGTAAGTGCGTATAATTACATATAAGTACGTATAAGTGCGTGTAAGTGCATGTAAGTGCGTGTTATTGCGTGTAAGTGTATGTAAAAGCGTATAAGTACGTGTAAGTATGTGTAAGTACTTATAAGTACTTGTAAGTGCGTGTAAGTGCATGTAAGTGCGTGTAGGTACGTGTAAGTACGTGTAAGTGTGTGTAAGTGTGTGTAAGTGCGTATAAGTACGTGTAAGTGCGTGTAAGTACGTGTAAGTACGTGTAAGTTTGTATAGGTGCGTGTAAATGCTTGTAAGTGCATGTAAGTGCGTGTAAGTGTGTGTAATGGCGTGTAAGTGCGGTTAAAGTTTCTGTGAGTGCGTGTGAGTGCGTGTAAGTGCGTGTAAGTGTGTGTAATGGCGTGTAAGTGCGGTTAAAGTTTCTGTGAGTGCGTGTGAGTGCGTGTAAGTGCGTGTAAGTGTGTATAAGTGTGTATATGTGCGTGTAAGTACAGTTTAAGTCTGTGTAAGTGCGTATAAGTGCGTGTAAGTACGTGTATGTGCATGTAAGTGTATGTAAGTGTATGTAAGTGTGTATAAGTATATGAAAGTATGTGTAAGTGCGTGTAAGTGCGTATAAGTACGTGTAAGTGCGTGCAAGTGCTTATAAGTGCACGTTAGTGCATGTAAGTGTGTGTAAGTGCGTGTAAGTGCGTATAAGTGCATGTAAGTGCGTGTAAGTGTATGTAGGTGCGTGTACGTATGTGTAAGTGTGTGTAAGTATTTGTAAGTGCATGTAAGTACGTGTAAGTATGTATAAGTGCGTGTAAGTGTGTGTAAGTGCATGTGAGTGCGTGTAAGTGCGTGTAAGTGCGTCTAAGTGCGTGTAAGTGCGTGTAAGTGCATGTACGTACGTGTAAGTATGTGTAAGTGCATGTAAGTGTGGTGTAAGTATGAGTAAGTTCGTGTAAGTGCATGTTAGTATGTAGAAGTACGTATAAGTGCGTGTAAGTACGTGTAAGTGCATGTACGTACGTGTAAGTATGTGTAAGTGCATGTAAGTGTGGTGTAAGTATGAGTAAGTTCGTGTAAGTGCATGTTAGTATGTAGAAGTACGTATAAGTGCGTGTAAGTGTGTATAAGTGTGTGTAAATGTGTGTAAGTGCGTGTAAGTGTGTGTAAGTACGTATAAGTGCATGTAAGTGTCTGTTAGTGCGTATAAGTGTGTGTAAAAGCGTGTTAGTGTGTGTAAGTGCATGTAAGTGCGTGTAAGTGAATGTAAGTGCATGTAAGTGCATGTAACTGCGTGTAAGTGCATGTAACTGCGTGTAAGTCCGTGTAAGTGTGTGTAAGTGCACGTACGTGCGAGTAAGTGCGTGTAAGTACGTGTAAGTGCGTGTAAGTACGTGTAAGTTTGTTTAAGTGCGTGTAACAGCGTATAAGTGCGTGTAAGTGCATATAAGTGTGTGTAAGTGCGTGTAAGTACGGTTTAGGTTCGTGTAAGTGCGTGTAAGTGCGTGTAAGTGTGTATAAGTGTGTCTAAGTGGGTGAAAGTGCAGTTTAAGTGGGTGTTATTTTGTGTAAGTTTGCATGAAAGCGTGTAAGTGCGTCTAAGTGCGTGTAAGTGAGTATAAGTACAACTAAGTACGCGTAAGTGCGCGTAAGTATGTGTAAGTGTGTGAAAGTGTGTGTAAGTGCGTACAAGTACATGTTAGTGTGTGTATGTGTGTGTGTAAGTGTGTGTAAGTACGTGTAAGTGCATGTAAGTGCGTGTAAGTGCGTGTAGGTATGTGTAGGTGCGTGTAAGTGTGTGTAAGTGCATGTGAGTGCGTATACGTGCGTGTAAGTGCGTATAAGTGTGTGTAAGTGTGTGTAAGTGCATGTAAGTGTGTGTAAGTGTGTGTAAGTATGTGTAAGTACGTGTAAGTGCATGTAAGTGCGTGTAAGTGCATGTAAGTGCGTGTAAGTGTGATTTAAGTGTATGTAAGTTCGTGTAAGTGCGTGTAAGTGCATGTAAGTGCGTGTAAGTGCATGTAAGTGCGTGTAAGTGTGATTTAAGTGTATGTAAGTTCGTGTAAGTGCGTGTAAGTACGTACACGTATGTGTAAGTGCGTGTATGTGCGTATAAGTACGTGTAAGTGTGTGTGAGTACGTGTAAGTACGTGTAAGTATGTGTAAGTGCGTGTTAGTGCGTGTAAGTGTGTGTAAAAGCGTATAAGTGCATGTAAGTGTGTATAAGTGCATGTAAGTGCGTGTAAGTACATGTAAGTGCGTTTAAGTGCATGTAAGTGTGTGTAAGTGCGTGTAAGTGCGTGTAAGTGCGTGTAAGTGCATGTAAGTATGTGTTAGTTTGTTTAGGTGCGTATAAGTGTGTGTAAGTGCGTGTCAGTACCTGTAATTGCATGCACGTTTGCATAAGTATGTGTAAATGCGTGTAAATGTGTGTAAGTGCGTGTAAGTATGTGTAAGTGCATGTAATTATGTGTAAGTATGTGTAAGGTCGTATCAGAGCGTGTAAGAGTGTGTAAGTGCGTGTAAGTGCGTGTGAGTGCATGTAAGTGTATGTATGTGCGTATATGTGTGTGTAAGTGCCTGTAAGTTTGTGTAAGTGCGTGTAAGTGCGTGTAAGTATGTGTAAGTGCGTGTAAGTGTGTGTAAGTACGTGTAAGTGTGTATAAGTGCGTGTAAGTATGTATAAGTATGTGTAAGTACGTGTAATTGCATGTAACTGCGTGTACGTGCATGTAAGTGTGTGTAAGTACGTGTAAGCACGTGTAAGTACGTGTTAGTTTGTGTAAGTACGTGTACGTTCCTGTAAGTGCGTGTAAGTGTGTGTAAGTGCGTCTAAGTGCGTGTAAGTGCGTGTAAGTGTGTATAAGTACGTGTAAGTGTGTGTACGTGTATGTAAGTACATGTAAGTACGTATAAGTACGTGTAAGTGTGTGTACATGCATGTTAGTCTGTATAAGTACGTGTAAGTACATGGAAGTGTGTGTAAGTGTGTGTAAGTACGTGTAAGTATGTGTAAGTGCGTGTAAGTGCATGTAAGTGCGTGTAAGTATGTGTAAGTGTGTGTAAGTACGTGTAAGTATATGTAAGTTCGTGTAAGTGAATGTAAGTTCGTGTAAGTGCGTATAAGTGCGTATAAGTCCGTGTAAGTACGTGTAAGTGTGTGTAAGTGCGTGTAAGTGCGTGTAAGTGTGTGTAAGTACATGAAAGTGCTAAAAGTACATATAAAAACGTGTAAGTACGTGTAAGTGTGTGTAAGTACGTGTTAGTTTGTGTAAGTGAATGTAAGTTTGTGTAAGTGTGTGTAAGTGCGTATAAGTATGTGTAAGTAGGTGTAAGTGCGTGTAAGTGCTTGTAAGTATGTGTAAGTGCGTGTAAGTGCATGTAAGTGCGTGTAAGTGTGTGTAAATGTATATAAGTGCGTGTAAGTGCGTGTAAGTGCTTGTAAGTATGTGTAAGTGCGTGTAAGTGCATGTAAGTGCGTGTAAGTGTGTGTAAATGTATATAAGTGCGTGTAAGTGCGTGTTAGTGCCTGTGAGTATGTATAAGTGCGTGTAAGTGCATATAAGTACGTGTAAGTACGTGTAAATTTGTATAAGTGAATGTAAGTTCGTGTAAGTGCGTGTAAGTATGTGTATGTGCGTGTAAGTGCGTGTAAGTGCGTGTAAGTGCTAAAAGTGCAAGTAAGTGCATGTAAGTGCGTGTAAGCACATGTAAGTACGTGTAAGTGCAGTTTGAATTCATGTAAGTGTGTGTAAGTGCGTGTAAGTGCGTGGAAGTATGTGTAAGTTTGTGTAAGTGTGTGTAGGTGCATGTAACTGCAGTTAAAGTGGGTGTAGTTTTGTGTAAGTTCATGTAAGTGTGTGTAAGTGCGTGTAAGTGCGTATACGTGCGTGTAAGTATGTGTAAGTGCGTGTAAGTGTGTGTAAGTGCGTATAAGTGTGTGTAAGTGCGTTTAAGTGCGTGTAAGTGCGTGTAAGTACATGTAAGTGCATATAAGTGCGTGTAAGTGTGATTGAAGTGCGTGAAAGATCGTGTAAATGCGTGTAAGTATGCATGAGAAAAAAATATCCGCTATCCGGGGTATCCGCACTATCCGTCCAGTATCCGGATAGCGGATAGTACCTGGAAAACAACTTAGAAGGATATCCGGATACATCCGGATACATCCGGATGTGGATATCAGCTGGAAATATGTGGCTTTTTCTTTAAGGTGTCCGTGAGTATCCGGAGGTGTCCGCTGGTATCCATACAAGTATCCGGATGTATCCGTACTTCTATCAGTTGAACTTTCTGGATAGGACAAGTATCCCCAAGTATCCGTAAGTATCCGGATATTTGAGGCAACTATCCGGATAGCGGATACCTGACTGGTGAATATATCCGGATTGCGGATACCTCCAAAAAGGGACGAATTTTTCCGGATTCTCATGCCTATGTGTATGTGCGTATAAGTATGTGTAAGCGCGTGTAAGTGCGTGGAAGTGCATGTAAGTGCGTGTAAGTGGGTGTAAGTGCGTGTTAGTACATATAAGTGTGTGTAAAAGCGTATAAGTGTGTGTAAGTGTGTGTAAGTGTGTGTAAGTGCATGTACGTGCGTGTAAGTGCATGTAAGTGCATGTAAGTGCGTGTAAGTACATGTAAGCGCGTGTAAGTACGTGTAAGTGCGTGTAAGTGCGTATGAGTGCGTGTGAGTACGTGTAAGTATGTGTAAGTGCATGTAAGTACGTGTAAGTGCGTGTAAGTGTGTGTCAGTACGTGTAAGTACGTGTAAGTGTGTGTAAGTACATGTGAGTGCGTGTAAGTTTGTATAAGTGCGTGTAAATGCGTGAAAGTGCCTGTAAGTGCGTGTAAGCACGTGTAAGTGCATGTAAGTATGTATAAGTGCGTGTAAGAGCGTGTAAGAGCGTGTGAGAGCGTGTAAGTACGTATAAGTGCGTGTAAGTGCGTGTAAGTGTGTGTAAGTATGTGTAAGTGCGTGTAAGTGCATGTACGTTCATATCAGTGTGTGTAAGTACGTGTAAGTACGTGTAAGTGCGTGTAAGTGCGTGTAAGTGCATGTAAGTGCATGTAAGTGCGGGTCAGTACAAAAACGTGCGTGTAAGTATGTGCAAGTGTGTGTAAGTGCGTGTACGTGCGTGTAACTGCATGTACGTACGTGTAAGTGTGTGTAAGTACGTGTAAGCGTGTGTAAGTACGTGTTAGTTCGTATAAGTGCGTGTATATTCCTGTAAGTACTTGTAAGTACGTGGAAGTACATATAAGTGCGTGTAAGTGCGTATAAGTACGTGTAAGTACGTGTAAGTACGTGTAAGTGCGTGTCAGTACGTGTAAGTACGTGTAAGTTCATGTAAGTTCGTGTAAGTGCGTGTAAGTGCGTGTAAGTGCGTATAAGCGCGTGTAAGTACATGTAAGTGCGTGTAAGTATGTGAAAGTGCATGTAAGTACGTGTAAGTTCATGTAAATGAATGTAAGTTCGTGTAAGTGCATATAAGTGCGTGTAAGAGCGTCTAAGTGCGTGTAAGTATGTCTAAGTGCCTGTAAGTGCCTATAAGTGTGTGTAAGTGCGTGCGAGTGCGTGTAAGTGTGGTTGAAGTGCGTATACGTTTGTGTAAGTGCGTGTAAGTAGGCATTAGAAAACAATATCCGCTATCCGGGGTATCCACACTATCCTTCCAGTATCCGGATAGCAGATAGTACCTGGAAAACAACTTAGAAGGATATCCGGATACATCCGTATATATGTGGATGTGGATATCAGCTGGAGATATGTGGCTTCTTCTGAAGGTGCCTGTGAGTATCCGGAGGTATCTGCTGGTATCCGTACAAGTATCGGGGTGTATCCGTACTTCTATCCGTTGAACTATCCGGATAGTGCAAGTATCCGCAAGTATCCGAAAGTATCCGGATATTTTTGGCAACTATCCAGATAGCGGATACCTGACTGGTGAAAATATCCGGATAGCGGATACCTCCAAAAAGGGACAGATATATCCGGATTTTCATGCCTACGTGTTAGTGCGTATAAGTGTGTGTATGTGCGTATAAGTGCGTGTAAGTGTGTGTAAGTGGGTGTAAGTGTGTGTTAGTGTGTGTAAGTACGTGTCAGTACGTGTAAGTGCGTGTAAGTGCCTTTAAGTGCGTATAAGGGCGTGTAAGTGTGTGTAAGTGCGTATAAGTGTGTATAAATGTGTGTGAGTGCGTGTGAGTACGTGTAAGTATGTATAAGTGCGTGTAAATTTGTATAAGTGCGTATAAGTGTGTATCAGTGCGTGTAAGTGCCTGTAAGTGCATGTAAGTGTGTGTACGTTTGTGTAAGTGCGTGTAAATGCGTGAGTACATGTAAGTGCATGTAAGTGTGTGTAAGTGCATATATGTATGTATCAGTGCGTGTAAGGTCATATAAGAGTGTGTGAGAGGGTGTAAATACGTATAAAAACGTGTAAGTGTGTGTAAGTGTGTGTAAGTGCGTGTAAGTGCGTGTAAGTGCATGTAAGTACGTGTAAGTTTGTGTAAGTGTGTGTAAGTACCTGTAAGTGTGTGTAACTGCGTGTACGTGCGTATAAGTGCATGTAATGCGTGTGAGTGCGTGAAAGTACGTGTAAGTTCGTGTACGTGCGTGTAAATTCCTGTAAGTACATGTAAGTGCATGTAAGTGTATGTAAGTGCATGTAAGTACGTGTAAGTGTGTGTAAGTACGTGTAAGTGTGTGTAAGTGCGTGTAAGTACGTGTAAGTACGTGTAAGTGCAAGTAAGTGCGTGTAAGTATGTGTAAGTGCATGTGAGGCGTATAAACATGTGTAAGTGTGTCTAAGTGCGTATACGTGCATGTAAGTGCGTGTAAGTGCGTGTAAGTGCGTGTAAGTGCGTGTAAGTGTGTGTAAGTGTGAGTAAGCAAGTGTAAGTGCATGTAAGTGCGTGTAAGTGTGTGTAAGTGCGTGTAAGTGCGTGTAAGTGCGTATAAGTACGTGTGAGTTTGTGTTAGTGAATGTAAGTTTGTGTAAGTGCGAGTAAGTATGTGTAAGTGCGTGTAAGTGCGTGTAAGTACGTGTAAGTTTGTGTTAGGGAGTATAAGTTCGTGTAAGTGCCTGTAAGTGCATGTAAGTGCGTGTAAGTGCGTGTAAGTATGTGGTAAGTGTGTGTAAGTACGTGTAAGTGCTTGTAAATACGTGTAAGTGTGTGTAAGTGTGTATGAGTGCGTGTGAGTGCATGTAAGTATGTGTATGTACGTGTAAGTGCATGTAAGTGCGTGTAAGTACGTCTCAGTACGTGTAAGTGCGTGTAAGTGCGTGTAAGTGCGTGTTAATGCGTGTACGTTTGTGTAAGTACGTGTAAGTGCACATAAATGCGTGTAAGTGTGTGTAAGTGCTTGTAAGTGCGTGTAAGTGCATGTAAGTACGTGTAAGTGCATATAAGCGTGTGTAAGTACGTGTAAGTGTGTGAAAGTATGTGTAATTGTGTGTAAGTGCGTGTAAGTGCGTGTAAGTGTGTGTAAGTACGTGTGACTGTGTGTAAGTATGTGTAAGTGCGTGTAAGTGAGTGTAAGTGCGTGTAAGTGCGTGTAAGTGCGTGTAAGTGTGTGTAAGTACGTGTGACTGTGTGTAAGTATGTGTAAGTGCGTGTAAGTGAGTGTAAGTGCGTGTAAGTGCGTGTAAGTGCATGTAAGTACGCATAAGTGTATGTAAGTGCATGTAAGTACGTGTACGTGCGTGTAAGTACGTGTAAGCGCATGTAAGTGCATGTAAGTGTGTGTAAGTGCGTGTAAGTGCGTGTTAGTACGTATGAGTGCGTGTAAGAGCTTGTAAGTGTATGTAAGTGGGTGTTAGTGCGGTTTAAGTTTGTGTAAGTGAATGTAAGTACGTGTAAGTATGTGTAAGTTTGTGTAAGTATGTGTAAGTGCGTGTAAGTGCTAAAAGTGTGTGTAAGTGCGTATAAGTGCATGTAAGTATGTGTAAGTGTGTGTAAGTGCAGTTTAAGTTCGTTTAAGTGCGTGTAAGTGCATGTTAGTATGTGAAAGTACGTGTAAGTGAATGTAAGTGTGTGTAAGTATGTATAAGTGCGTATAAGTACGTGTAAGTTCATGTAAGTGTGTGTAAGTACATGTAAGTGCGTATAAGTATGTGTAAGTACGTGTAAGTATAAGTAACTGCGTGTAAGTACGTGTAAGTGCATGTAAGCACGTCTAAGCACGTGTAAGTGCGTGTAAGGGGGTGTAAATACGTGTAAGTGCAAGTAAGTGTGTGTTAGTACGTGTAAGTGTGTATAAGTGCGTGTAAGTGCGTGTAAGTGCGTGTAAGTGCGTGTAAGTGCGTGTAAGTAAGTGTAAGTGCGTGTAACTTTGTGTAAGTACGTATATGTGCGTGAAAGTGCCTGTAAGTGTGTTTAAGTACGTGTGAGTGCAGTTTAAGTGGGTGTAAGTTCATATAAGTGTGTGTAAGTACGTATAAGTGCGTGTTAGTGCATGTAAGTACGTGTAAGTGTGTAAGTGTGCATTAGTGTATGTAAGTGCGTGTAAGTGTGTATAAGTGCGTGTTAGTGCGTGTAAGTGCGTGTAAGTGTGGTTTAAATGAGTGTAAGTTTTTGTAAGTGCGTATAAGTGTGTGTAAGTGTGTGTAAGTGCATATAAGTGCGTTTAAGTGTGTGTTAGTGCGTGTAAGTGTGTGTTAGTGCGTAGAAGTATGTGCCAAAGCGTGTAAGTGCGTGTAAGTGGGTGTACGTGAATGTAAGTACGTGTAAGTGCATGTAAGTGCCTGTAAGTGCATGTAAGTGCGTGTAAGTGCATGTAAGTACGTGTGAGTACGTGTAAGTGCATGTAAGTGTGTCTAAGTACGTGTAAGTGCGTGTGAGTACGTGTTAGTATGTGTAAGTGCGTGTAAGTGTGTGTAAGTGCGTGTAAGTGCGTGTAAGTGTGTGTACGTGAACGTAAGTGCGTGTAAGTGCATGTAAGTGCCTGTAAGTGCATGTAAGTGCGTGTAAGTGCATGTAAGTACGTGTGAGTACGTGTAAGTGCATGTAAGTGTGTCTAAGTACGTGTAAGTGCGTGTGAGTACGTGTTAGTATGTGTAAGTGCGTGTAAGTGTGTGTAAGTGCGTACAAGTGTGTGTCAATGCATGTAAGTGTGTGTTAGTGCTTGTAAGTGTATGTAAGTATGTGTAAGTGTGTGTAAGTACGTGTAAGAGCATGTGAGTGCATGTAAGTGTGTGTAAGTGTGTGTAAGTGTGTATAACTACGTATACGTGCGTGTACGTGCGTGTAAGTGCGTGTAAGTGGGTGTAAGTATGTATAACTGTGTGTAAGTGCGTGTAAGTACGTGTAAGTGCGTGTAAGTACGTGTAAGTACGTGTAGGTACAAGTAAGTGCGTGTAAGTGCGTGTAAGTGCGTGTAAATGCGTGTAAGCACGTGTAAGCACGTGTAAGTACGTGTAAGTGCGTGAAAGTGCTGTTAGTGCGTGTAAGTGTTTGTAGTGCGTGTAAGTGCGTGTAAGTGCGTGTAAGTGTAGTTAAGGACGTATACGTTTATGTAAGTGCGTGTAAGTGTGTGTAAGTGAGTGTAAGTGCGTGTAAGTGCGTGTAAGTGTGTGTAAGTACGTGTACGTTCGTGTAAGTGAATATAAGTTTGTGTAAGTGTGTGTAAGCGCGTTTAAGTGCATGTAAGTATGTGTGAGAACGTGCAAGTATGTATAAGTGCGTGTAAGTGCGTATAAGTGCATGTAAGTGCGTGTAAGTACATGTAAGTGTGTGTAAGTGCGTGTAAGTACGTGTAAGTGCATGTTAGTGCATGTAAGTGCGTGTAAGAGCATGTAAGTGCATGTAAGTACGTGTAAGTGCGGTTTAAGTTCGTGTAAGTAAATGTAAGTGCGTGTAAGTATGTGTAAGTTTGTATAAGTGCGTGTAAGTACGTGTAAGTGTGTGTAAGTGTGTGTAAGTGCGCATAAGTGCGTGTAAGTATGTGTAAGTGTGTGTTAGTGCAGTTTGAGTTCGTGTAAGTGCGTGTAAGTGCGTGTAAGTGCGTGTAAGTATGTGTAAGTGCGTGTAA
>SZWC01007590.1:29266-40014 GCA_023375785.1 Penium margaritaceum | reverse complement strand
CGTGCAAGTGTGTGTAAGTGGATGTAAGTGCGTGTAAGTGCATGTAAGTACGTGTAAGTATGTGTAAGTGCGTGTAAGTACGTATAAGTTTGTGTAAGTGCGTATAAGTGCGTGTAAGTGCATGTAAGTGTGTGTAAGTGTGTGTAAGTACGGTTTAAGTTCGTGTAAGTGCGTGTAAGTGTGTGTAAGTGCGTGTAAGTGCGTGTAAGTGGAGTTTAAGTGCGTGTAATTTTGTGTAAGTTCGTGTAAGTGCGTGTAAGTGCGTGTAAGTACGTGTAAGTGTGTCTAAGTGCGTCTGAGTACATGTAAGTTTGTGCAAGTGCGTGTAAGTGTAGTTTTTGTTCGTGTAAGTGCGTAAAAGTGCGTGTAAGTGCGTGTAAGTATGTGTAAGTGCGTGTAAGTGCGTGTAAGTGCATTTAAGTATATATAAGTGTGTGTAAGTGCGTGTAAGTGCGTGTAAGTTTGTATAAGTGCGTATAAGTGTGTGTACGTGTGTGTAAGTACATGTAAGTACGTATAAGTATGTGTAAGTGCAAGAAAGTGTATGTAAGTATGTGTACGTGCATGTAAGTACGTAAAAGTGCGTGTAAGTGCGTGTAAGTGCATGTAAGTGGATGTAAGTGTGTGTAAGTGCAAGTAAGTACGTATAAGTACGTGTAAGTGCGTGTTAGTCTGTGTAAGTATGTGTAAGTGCGTGTAAGTGCGTGTAAGTGTGTGTAAGTGTGTATAAGTGCGTGTAAGTACGTTTTAGTTCGTTTAAGTACGTGTAAGTGCGTGTAAGTGCGTGTAAGTGGGTTTAAGTGTGTGTAAGTACGTGTAAGTGCGCTTTAAGTTCATGTAAGTGCGTGTAAGTGCGTTTAAGGGCGTATGAGTGCGTGTAAGTGCATGTAAGATCAGGTTAAGTGTGTCTAATATCGTGTACGTTCGTGTATGTACATGTAAGTATGTGTAAGTATGTGTAAGTACATGTAAGTGCATATAAGTGTGTGTAAGTACATGTAAGTGTGTGTAAGTGTGTGTAAGTACGTGTAAGTGCGTGGAAGTATGTGTAGGTACGTGTAATTTTATTTAAGTGTGTGTAAGTGCGTGTTAGTCCGCGTAAGTACGTGTAAGTGCGTGTAAGTACGTGTAAGTGCATGTAAGTACGTCTAAGTACGTGTAAGTTTGTGCATGTGCATGTAAGTGCGTGTAAGTTCGTTTAAGTGCGTGTAAGTACGTGTAAGTGCGTGTAAGTGTGTGTAAGTACGTAGAAGTGTGTATAAGTTCGTGTAATTGCATGTAAGTGTATGTAAGTGCATGTAAGTGCGTGTAAATGCATGTAAGTGCGTGTAAGTTCCTGTATGTGCGTGTTAGTGTGTGTACGTTCATGTAGGTGCGTGTAAGTGCCAGTAAGTGCGTGTAAGTGCGTGTAAGGTACGTGTGAGTTTGTGTAAGTGTGTGAAAATGGGTTTAAGTGCGTGTAAGTGCGTGTAAGTGTGTGTAAGTGTGTGTATGTTTGTGTAAGAGTGTGTAAGTACGTGTAAGTGCGTGTAAGTATGTATAAGTACTTTTAAGTGCTCGTATGTGCGTATAAGTGCATATAAGTGTGTGTAAGTGCGTGCAACTTTGTGTAAGAATGTGCAAGTGCGTGTAAGTGCATGTAAGTGCGTGTAAGTGCATGTAAGTACGTGTAAGTGCGTTTAAATGCATGTAAGTGCGTATACGTGCGTGTAATTACATGTAGGTGCATGTAAGTGCGCGTAAGTTCCTATAGGTATGTGTAAGTACGTGTCAGTGCGTGTAAGTATGTGTAAGTGTGTGTATGTGCGTATACCTGTGTGTAAGTGGATGTAAGAGTGTGTAAGAGCGTGTAAGTGCGTGTAAGTGTGTGTAAGTGCGTGTAAGTGCGTATAAGTGTGTCTAAGTGCGTGTAAGTTTGTGCAAGTGTGTGTGAGTGCATGTAAGTGCATGTAAGTGCGTGTAAGTGCATGTAAGTACGTGTAAGTACGTAGAAGTACGTGTAAGTGCGTGTAAGTGCGTGTCAGTGCGTGTAAGTACGTGTAAGAGCGTGTAAGTGCGTGTAAGTGTGTGTAAGTGCGTGTAAGTGCGTATAAGTGTGTCTAAGTGCGTGTAAGTTTGTGCAAGTGTGTGTGAGTGCATGTAAGTGCATGTAAGTGCGTGTAAGTGCATGTAAGTACGTGTAAGTACGTAGAAGTACGTGTAAGTGCGTGTAAGTGCGTGTCAGTGCGTGTAAGTACGTGTAAGAGCGTGTAAGTGCGTGTAAGTGTGTGTAAGTGCGTGTAAGTGCGTATAAGTGTGTCTAAGTGCGTGTAAGTTTGTGCAAGTGTGTGTGAGTGCATGTAAGTGCATGTAAGTGCGTGTAAGTGCATGTAAGTACGTGTAAGTACGTAGAAGTACGTGTAAGTGCGTGTAAGTGCGTGTCAGTGCGTGTAAGTACGTGTAAGAGCGTGTACGTGCATATAAGTACGTGTAAGCATGGTTTATGTTCGTGTACGTGAGTGAAGGTGTGTGCAAGTACGTGTAAGTTCATGTAAGTACGTATAAGTACGTGTAAGAGCGTGTAAGTGCGTGTAAGTGTGTGTAAGCGTGTGTAAGTGCAGTTTAAGTTCGTGTAAGTATGTGTAAGTGTGTGTAAGTTTGTGTAAGTGCGTGTAAGTGCATGTAAGTGCGTGTAAGTACGTGTAAGTACGTGTAAATGCAAGTAAGTGCATGTAAGTACGTGTATGTGCATGTAAGCATGTGTAAGTGCGTGTAAGTACGTGTAAGTGTGTGTACATGGGTGTAAGTGCGTGTAACTGCAAGTAAGTGCGTGTAAGTATGTGTAAGTACGTGCAAGTGTGTGTAAGTACGTGTAAATACGTGTAAGTACGTGTATGTCCATGTAAGTGTGTGTAAGTGCGTGTAAGTACGTGTAAGTTCATGTAAGTGTGTATAAGTGTGTGTAAGTGTGTGTAAGTGCGTGTAATTGCGGTTTAAGTTCGTGTAAGTGCGTGTAACTGCGTGTAAGTGCGTGTCAGTGCGTGTAAGTGCGGTTTAGGTGCGTGCAATTTTGTGTAAGTTTGTGTAAGTGCGTGTAAGTGCGTGTAAGTGCGTGTAAGTGTGTGTAAGTGCGTATAAGTGCGTATATGTGTATGAAAGTGCATGTTAGTGCATGTAAGTGCGTGTAACTGCATGTAAGTGTGTGTAGGTGTGTGTAATTTTGTGTAAGTGCGTGTAAGTGCATGTTAGTGCATGTAAGTGCGTGTAAGTCTGTGTAAGTACATGTAAGTGTGTGTAAGTGCGTGTAAGTGCGTATAAGTGTGTCTAAGTGCGTGTAAGTTTGTGCAAGTGTGTGTGAGTGCATGTAAGTGCATGTAAGTGCGTGTAAGTATGTATAAGTGCATGTAAGTGCGTGTAAGTGCGTGTAAGTGTATATAAGTGTAGTTTAAGTTCGTATAAGTGTGTGTAAGTACGTGTAAGTTTGTGTACGTGCGTGTAAGTGCTTGTAACAGCGTGTAAGTACGTGTAAGTACGTGTAAGTCATGTAAGTGCAAGTAAGTGCATGTAAGTATGTGTAAGTGCATGTAAGCACGTGTAAGTACGTGTTAGTATGTGTAAGTACGTGTAAGTGGGTGTAAGTTCGTGGAAGTGCAAGTAAGTGCGTCTAAGTACGTGTAAGTTTGTGTAAGTGTGTGTAAGTACATGTAAGTGCGTGTAAGTACCTGTAAGTGCGTGTAACTGTATGTACATACGTGTAAGTGCGTGTAAGTGTGTTTCAGTGTGTGTAAGTGCGGTTTAGGTGTGTGTATATTCCTGTATGTTCGTGTGAGTGTGTGTCAGTACGTGTAAGTGTGTCTAAGTGCGTGTAAGTGCGTGTAAGTACGTGTAAGTGCATGTAAGTGCATGTAAGTACGTGTAAATATGTGTTAGTGCGTATACGTGTGTGTAAGTGCGTGTAAGTGCATATAGGTGCGTGTCATTTTGTGTAAGTGCGTGTAAGTGCATGTTTGTGCGTGTAAGTACGTGTAAGTGTGTGTAAGTGCGTGTAAGTACGTATAAGTGTGTGTAAGTGCGTATATGTGCGTGTAAGAGCGTCTAAATGCGTGTAAGTTCGTGCAAGTGAGTGTAAGTGCTTGTGTTTTTGTACATGTGCATGTAAATGTGTGTAAGTGCGTGTAAGTGTGTGTAAGTGCGTGTAAGTACGTGTAAGTCCGTGTAAGTACGTGTAAGTGTGTGTAAGTGCGTGTAAGTTCGTGTGAGTGCGTGTTAGTGCGTGTAAGTGCATGTACATGCGTGTAAGTGCGTGTAAGTGCGTGTAAGTGCATGTACATGCGTGTAAGTGCGTGTAAGTGCGTGTAAGTACGTGTAAGTGTGTGTAAGTATGTGTAAGTGCATGTAAGTACAAGTAAGTGCGTATAAGTATGTATAAGTGTATGTAAGTGCGTGTAAGTGCGTGTAAGTACGTGTAAGTGTGTGTAAGTATGTGTAAGTGCATGTAAGTACAAGTAAGTGCGTATAAGTATGTATAAGTGTATGTAAGTGCGTGTAAGTGCGTGTAAGTGCATGTACATGCGTGTAAGTGCGTGTAAGTGCGTATAAGTGTGTCTAAGTGCGTGTAAGTTTGTGCAAGTGTGTGTGAGTGCATGTAAGTGCATGTAAGTGCGTGTAAGTATGTGTAAGTGCGTGTAAGTGCGTGTAAGTGCATGCAAGTACGTGTAAGTACGTGTAAGTACGTGTAAGTGTGTGTAAGTATGTGTAAGTGCATGTAAGCACAAGTAAGTGCGTATAAGTATGTATAAGTGTATGTTAGTGGGTGTAAGTGCGTGTAAGTGCAAGTAAGTGCGTGTAAGTACGTGCAAGTGCGTGTGCGTGCGTGTACGTATGTGTAAGTGTGTGTAAGTGCATGTAAGTGCGTGTAAGTATGTGTAAGTGCGTGTAAGTACGTATACGTTTGTGTAAGTGCTTATAACTGCGTGTAAGTACGTATAAGTGTGTGTAAGTACGTGTAAGTGCGGTTTAAGTTCGTGTAAGTGCGTGTAAGTGCATTTCAGTGCGTGTAAGTGTGGTTTAAAAACGTGCAATTTTATGCAAGTTCGTGTAAGTGCGTGTAAGTACGTGTAAGTGCGTGTAAGTACGTGTAAGTGTGTGTCAGTGTGTGTAAGTGCATGTAAGTACGTGTAAGTACGTGCAGGTGCGTGAAATTTTGTGTAAGTGCATGTAAGTGCGTGTTAGTGCGTGTAAGTACGTGTACGTGTGTTTAAGTGCATACAAGTGTGTGTAAGTATGTGTAAGTTCGTATAAGTGTATGTAAGTGTGTCTAAATGTGTACGTTCGTGCAAGTGTGTGTAAGTGTGTGTAAGTTCGTGTAAGTGCGTGCAAGTGCGTGTAAGTGTGTGTAAGTGTGTGTTAGTGCATGTAAGTGCGTGTAAGTGCGTGTAATTTCGTGTAAGTATGTGTTAGTGTGTGTACATTTGTGTAAGTGCGTATAAGTACGTGTATGTGTGTGTAAGTACGTGTAAGTACGTGTAAGTTTGTGTAAGTGCGTGTAAGTATGTGTAAATACGTGTAAGTGGGTGTAAGTGCGTGTAAGTGTGTGTAAGTGCTCGTAAGTGTGTGTAAGTGTGTGTAAGTGTGTGTAAGTTCGTGTAAGTGCGTGTAAGTGCGTGTACGTGCATGTAAGTGCATGTAAGTGCATGTAAGTACGTGTAAGTGTGTGTAAGTGTGTGTAAATGTGTGTAAGTGTGTGTAAGTGCGTGTAAGTGCATGTAAGTGCGTATAAGTGCGTGGAAGTGCACGTACGTTCGTGTAGGTACATGTAAGTACGTGTAAGTGTGTGCAAGTATGTGTAAGTTTGTGTGAGTGTGTGTAAGTGCGTGTAAGTGGATATAAGTTCATGTAAGAGCGTGTAAGTGCGTGTATGTGCATGTAAGTGCGTGTAAGTGCTTGTAAATGCGTTTAAGTTTGTGTAAGTGCGTGTAAGTGTGTGGAAGTGCTTGTAAGTATGTGTAAGTGCGTGTAAGTGCGTGTAAGTGCGTATAAGTGTGTGTAAGGGCGTGTAAGTGCATGTAAGTACGTGTAAGTTTGTGTAAGTGCATGTAAGTATGTGTAAGTATGTGTAAGTATGTGTAAGTGCGTACAAGTGCGTGTCAGTGCATGTAAGTGCGTGTAAGTTTGTGTAAGTGCATGTAAGTATGTGTAAGTATGTGTAAGTATGTGTAAGTGCGTACAAGTGCGTGTCAGTGCATGTAAGTGCGTGTAAGTGCGTATAGGTATGTATAAGTGCGTGTAAGTGCGTATACGTGCGTATAAGTGTGTGTAAGTGCGTGTAAGTGCGTGGAAGTGCGTGTAAGTGTGTGTAAGTGCGTGTAAGTGTGTGTAAGTACGTGTAAGTGTGTGTAAGTGTGTAAGTGCGTGTAAGTGTGTGTTAGTGCGTGTAAGTATGTGTAAGTGGGTGTAAGTTCGTATAAGTACGTGTAAGTTCGTGTAAGTACGTGTAGGCATGTATACGTATGATTTCATGCGTATAAGTGCATGTATGTACGTGTAAGTGTGTGCAAGTGTGTGTAAGTTTGTGTAAGTGCGTGTAAGTGCGTGTAGGTGCGTGTAAGTACGTGTAAGTGCGTATATGTGTGTATAAGTGTGTGTAAGTACGTGTAAGTACGTGTAAGTATGTGTAAGTGTGTAAAAGTGCGTGTCAGTACATGTAAGTACGTGTAAATGTGTATAAGTGCGTGTAAGTGCATGTAAGTGTGTGTAAGTGCGTGTAAGTGTGTGTACGTGCATGTAAGTACGTGTAAGTGCGTGTAAGTTCCTGTAAGTGCGTGTAAGTGCGTGTAAGTGCGTGTAAGTACGTGTAAGTGCGTGTAAGTGCGTGTAAGTACGTGTAAGTACGTGTAAGTGCGTGTAAGTGCGTGTAAGTACGTGTAAGTACGTGTAAGTGCGTGTAAGTGCGTGTAACTTTGTGTAAGTACGTGCAAGTGTGTGTAAGTGGATGTAAGTGCGTGTAAGTGCATGTAAGTACGTGTAAGTATGTGTAAGTGCGTGTAAGTACGTGTAAGTTTGTGTAAGTGCGTATAAGTGCGTGTAAGTGCATTTAAGTGTGTGTAAGTGCGTGTAAGTACGGTTTAAGTTCGTGTAAGTGCGTGTAAGTGTGTGTAAGTGCGTGTAAGTACGTGTAAGTGCAGTTGAAGTGCGTGTAATTTTGTGTAAGTTCGTGTAAGTGCATGAAGTGCGTGTAAGTGCGTGTAAGTGTGTCTAAGTGCATCTGAGTACATGTAAGTTTGTGCAAGTGCTTGTAAGTGTAGTTTAAGTTCGTGTAAGTGCGTAAAAGTGTGTGTAAGTAGGTGTAAGTATGTGTAAGTGCGTGTAAGTGCGTGTAAGTGCGTTTAAGTATGTGTAAGTGCGTGTAAGTGCGTGTAAGTACGTGTAAGTTTGTGTAAGTGTGTATAAGTATGTGTAAGTGTGTGTAAGTACATGTAAGTACGTGTAAGTATGTGTAAGTGCGTGTAAGTACGTGTAAGTGCGTGTAAGTGCGTGTAAGTGGATGTAAGTGTGTGTAAGTGCAAGTAAGTACGTATAAGTACGTGTAAGTGCGTGTTAGTATGTGTAAGTACGTGTACGTGCGTGTAAGTACGTGTAAGTGTGTGTAAGTTTGTATAAGTGCGTGTAAGTACGTTTAAATTCGTGTAAGTACGTGTAAGTGCGTGTAAGTTTGTTTAAGTGTGTGTAAGTACGTGTAAGTATGCTTTAAGTTATGTAAGTGCGTGTAAGTGCGTGTAAGTGCGTATGAGTGCGTGTAAGTGCATGTAAGTGCAGGTTAAGTGTCTGTAATATCGTGTAAGTTCATGTAAGTGCATGTAAGTACGTGTAAGTATGTGTAAGTACGTGTAAGTGCGTGTAAGTGCTCGTATGTGCATGTAAGTGCATGTAAGTGTGTGTAAGTACGTGCAAGTGTGTGTAAGTGCAAGTAAGTACGTATAAGTACGTGTAAGTGCGTGTCAGTGCATGTAAGTGCGCGTAAGTTCCTATAGGTATGTGTAAGTACGTGTCAGTGCGTGTAAGTATGTGTAAGTGTGTGTATGTACGTATACCTGTGTGTAAGTGGATGTAAGAGCGTGTAAGAGCGTGTAAGTGCGTGTAAGAGCATGTAAATACGTGTAAGTACGTGTTTGTATGTGTAAGTGTGTGTAAGTACGTGTATGTGCGTGTAAGTGTATGTAAGTGCATGTAAGTACATGTAAGTACGTATAAGTACGTGTAAGTGCGTGTAAGTGCGTGTTAGTGCGTGTAACTACGTGTAAGAGCGTATAAGTGCATGTAAGTACGTGTAAGCGTGGTTTATGTTCGTGTACGTGAGTGAACGTGTGTGCAAGTACGTGTAAGTTCATGTAAGTACGTATAAGTACGTGTAAGAGCGTGTAAGTGCGTGTAAGTGCGTGTAAGCGCGTGTAAGTGCAGTTTAAGTTCATGTAAGTATGTGTAAGTGTGTGTAAGTTTGTGTAAGTGCGTATAAGTGCGTGTAAGTGCGTGTAAGTACGTGTAAGTACGTGTAAGTGCAAGTAAGTGCATGTAAGTACGTGTAAGTACGTGTAAGTGCAAGTAAGTGCATGTAAGTACGTGTAAGTGCATGTAAGCATGTGTAAGTGCGTGTAAGTACGTGTAAGTGCGTGTACGTGGGTGTAAGTGCATGTAAGTGCAAGTAAGTACGTGTAAGTATGTGTAAGTACGTGCAAGTGTATGTAAGCACGTGTAAATACGTGTAAGTACGTGTATATCCGTGAAAGTGTGTGTAAGTGCGTGTAAGTACGTGTAAGTTCATGTAAGTGCGTATAAGTGTGTGTAATTGTGTGTAAGTGCGTGTAAGTGCGGTTTAAGTTCGTGTAAGTGCGTATGACTGCGTGTAAGTGCGTGTCAGTGCGTGTAAGTGCGGTTTGAGTGCGTGTAATTTTGTGTAAGTTCGTGTAAGTACGTGTAAGTGTGTGTAAGTGCGTGTAAGTGCGTGTACGTGCGTGTAAGTGCGTGTAAGTGCGTGTAAGTGCGTATAAGTGTATGAAAGTGCATGTTAGTGCGTGTAAGTGCGTGTAACTGCATGTAAGTGCGTGTAGGTGTGTGTAATTTTGTGTAAGTGTGTGTAAGTGCGTGTTAGTGCATGTAAGTGCGTGTAAGTGTGTGTAAGTGCATGTAGGTGTGTGTAAGTGCGTGTAAGTGCGTATAAGTGTGTCTAAGTGCGTGTAAGTTTGTGGAGGTATGTGTGAGTGCGTGTAAGTGCATGTAAGTGCGTGTAAGTATGTGTAAGTGCATGTAAGTGCATGTAAGTGCGTGTAAGTGCATATAAGTGCAGATTAAGTTTGTATAAGTGCGTGTAAGTGCGTGTAAGTTTGTGTACGTGCGTGTAAGTGCTTGTAACTGCGTGTAAGTACGTGTAAGTACGTGTGAGACATGTAAGTGCAAGTAAGTGCATGTAAGTATGTGTAAGTGCGTGTAAGTACGTGTAAGTACGTGTGAGACATGTAAGTGCAAGTAAGTGCATGTAAGTATGTGTAAGTGCATGTAAGCACGTGTAAGTACGTGTTAGTACGTGTAAGTACGTGTAAGTGGGTGTAAGTTTGTGGAAGTTCAAGGAAGTGCGTCTAAGTACGTGTAAGTGCGTGTAAGTGTGTGTAAGTACGTGTAAGTGCGTGTAAGTACGTGTAAGTGCGTGTAACTGTATGTACATATGTGTAAGTGCGTGTAAGTGTGTTTCAGTGTGTGTAAGTGCGGTTTAAGTGTGTGTATATTCGTGTTAGTTCGTGTAAGTGTGTGTAAGTACGTGTATCTGCGTATAAGTACGTGTAAGTGCGTATAAGTGCGTGTAAGTGCATGTAAGTGCATGTAAGTACGTGTAAATATGTGCTAGTGCGTATAAATGTGTGTAAGTGCGTGTAAGTACGTATAGGTGCGTGTAATTTTGTGTAAGTACGTGTAAGTGCATGTTTGTGCATGTAAGTACGTGTAAGTGTGTGTAAGTGCGTGTAAGTACGTATAAGTGTGTGTAAGTGCGTATATGTGCGTGTAAGAGCGTCTAAGTGCGTGTAAGTTTGTGCAAGTGAGTGTAAGTGCGTGTAAGTTTGTATATGTGCATGTAAGTGCGTGTAAGTGCGTGTAAGTGTGTGTAAATGCGTGTAAGTACGTGTAAGTCCATGTAAGTACGTGTAATTATGTGTTAGTGCGTGTAAGTTTGTGTAAGTGCGTGTTAGTGCGTGTAAGTGCATGTACGTGCGTGTAAGTGTGTGTGAGTGTCTGTAAGTGTGTGTAAGTGTGCGTAAGTACGTGTAAGTACGTCTAAGTGTGTGTATGTTCGTGCAAGTGCGTGTAAGTGCGTGAAAGTGAGTGTACGTGCATGTAAGTACGTGAAAGTGCGTGTTAGTGCATGTAAGTGCGTGTAAGTATACATAAGTTCGTGTAGGTGCGTGTAAGTACGTGTAAGTGTGTGTAAGTATGTGTAAGTGCATGTAAGCACAAGTAAGTGCGTATAAGTACGTATAAGTGCATGTTAGTGGGTGTAAGTGCGTGTAAGTGCAAGTAAGTGCGTGTAAGTGCGTATAAGTACGTATAAGTGCATGTTAGTGGGTGTAAGTGCGTGTAAGTGCAAGTAAGTGCGTGTAAGTACGTGTAAGTGCGTGTACGTGCGTGTACGTATGTGTAAGTGTGTGAAAGTGCATGTAAGGGCGTGTAAGTGCGTGTAAGTGCGTGTAAGTACGTGTACGTTTGTGTAAGTGCTTATAACTGCG
>SZWC01007590.1:15487-28256 GCA_023375785.1 Penium margaritaceum | reverse complement strand
ACGTACGTTTGTGTAGGTGCGTGTAAGTACGTGTAAGTGCGTGTAAGTATGTGTAAGTTTGTGTAAGTGTGTGTAAGTGTGTGTAAGTGGATATAAGTTCATGTAAGAGCGTGTAAGTGCGTGTATGTGCGTGTAAGTGCGTGTAAGTGCTTGTGAATACGTGTAAGTTTGTGTAAGTGCGTGTAAGTGTGTGGAAGTGCTTGTAAGTATGTGTAAGTGCATGTAAGTGTGTGTAAGTGCGTATAAGTGTGTGTAAGTGCGTGTAAGTGCATGTACGTACGTGTAAGTTTGTGTAAGTGCATGTAAGTGTGTATAAGTGTGTGTAAGTATGTGTAAGTGCGTACAAGTGCGTGTCAGTGCATGTAAGTGCGTGTAAGTGCGTATATGTATGTTTAAGTGCGTGTAAGTGCATGTAAGTGCGTATAAGTGTGTGTAAGTGCGTGTAAGTGCGTGTAAGTGCGTGTAAGTGCGTGTAAGTATGTATAAGTGCGTATAAGTGTGTGTAAGTACGTGTAAGTTTGTTTAAGTGTGTGTAAGTGCGTGTAAGTGTGTTTAAGTATGTTAGTGCGTGTAAGTGCGTGTTAGTGCGTGTAAGTATGTGTAAGTGCGTGTAAGTTCATATAAGTGTGTGTAAGTTCGTGTAAGTACGTGTAGGCATATATACGTATGATTTTGTGCGTGAAAGTGCGTGTATGTGCGTATAAGTATGTGTAAGTGTGTGTAAGTTTGTGTAAGTGCGTGTAAGTGCGTGTAGGTACGTGTAAGTGCGTGTAAGTGCGTGTAAGTGTGTGTAAGTGTGTGTAAGTACGTGTAAGTACATGTAAGTATGTGTAAGTGTGTGTAAGTACGTGTAAGTACGTGTAAGTACGTGTAAGTGCGTGTAAGTCCGTGTAAGTACGTGTAAGTGCGTGTAAGTCCGTGTAAGTACGTGTAAGTGCGTGTAAGTCCGTGTAAGTACGTGTAAGTGCGTGTAAGTCCGTGTAAGTACGTGTAAGTGCGTGTAAGTCCGTGTAAGTACGTGTAAGTGCGTGTAAGTCCGTGTAAGTACGTGTAAGTGCGTGTAAGTCCGTGTAAGTACGTGTAAGTGCGTGTAAGTCCGTGTAAGTACGTGTAAGTGCGTGTAAGTCCGTGTAAGTACGTGTAAGTGCGTGTAAGTCCGTGTAAGTACGTGTAAGTGCGTGTAAGTCCGTGTAAGTACGTGTAAGTGCGTGTAAGTCCGTGTAAGTACGTGTAAGTGCGTGTAAGTGGATGTAAGTGCGTGTAAGTGTGTGCAAGTGCGTGTAAGTGTAGTTTAAGTTTGTGTAAGTGCGTAAAAGTGCGTGTAAGTGCGTGTAAGTATGTGTAAGTGCGTGTAAGTACGTGTAAATGCGTTTAAGTATGTGTAAGTGCGTGTAAGTGCGTGCAAGTACGTGTAAGTTTGTGTAAGTGCGTATAAGTATGTGTAAGTGTGTGTAAGTACATGTAAGTACGTGTAAGTACGTGTAAGTGCAAGAAAGTGTGTGTAAGTATGTGTACGTGCATGTAAACATGTGTAAGTGCGTGTAAGTGCGTGTAAGTACGTGTAAGTGCAAGAAAGTGTGTGTAAGTATGTGTACGTGCATGTAAACATGTGTAAGTGCGTGTAAGTGCGTGTAAGTGCGTGTAAGTGGATGTAAGTGTGTGTAAGTGCAAGTAAGTATGTATAAGTATGTGTAAGTGCGTGTTAGTATGTGTAAGTATGTGTAAGTGCGTGTAAGTGCGTGTAAGTGTGTGTAAGTGTGTATAAGTACGTGTAAGTACGTTTAAGTTTGTGTAAGTGCGTGTAAGTGCGTGGAAGTGCGTTAAAGTGTGTGTAAGGGCGTGTAAGTACGCTTTAAGTTCATGTAAGTGCGTGTAAGTGCGTGTAAGTGTGTATGAGTGCGTGTAAGTGCATGTAAGTGCAGGTTAAGTGTGTGTAAAATCGTGTAAGTTCGTGTAAGTGCATGTAAGAACGTGTAAGTATGTGTAAGTACATGTAAGTGCATATAAGTGTGTGTAAGTGCATGTAAGTGCGTGTAAGTGTGGGTAAGTACGTGTAAGTGCGTGTAAGTATGTATAGGTACGTGTAATTTTGTGTAAGTGCGTGTAAGTATGTGTTAGTGCGTGTAAGTGCGTGTAAGTACGTGTAAGTACGTGTAAGTGCATATGAGTGCGTCTAAGTGCGTGTAAGTTTGTGCAAGTGCATGTAAGTGCGTGTAAGTTTGTGTAAGTGCGTGTAAGTACGTGTAAGTGCGTGTAAGTGTGTGTAAGTATGACGAAGTGTGTGTAAGTGCGTGTAATTGCATGTAAGTGTATGTAAGTGCGTGTAAGTGCGTGTAAATGCGTGTAAGTGCGTGTAAGTTTGTGTATGTGCGTGTTAGTGCGTGTATGTTCATGTAAGTGCCTGTAAGTGCCTGTAAGTGCGTGTAAGTGTGTGTAAATGGGTTTATTTGTGTGTAAGTGCGTGTAAGTGCCTGTAAGTGCGTGTAAGTTTGTGTAAGTGTGTTTAAGTGCGTGTAAGTGTGCGTAAGTGTGTATAAGTGCGTGTAAGTGCTCGTATGTGCGTGTAAGTGTATGTAAGTTTGTGTAAGTACGTGTAACTTTGTGTAAGTATGTGCAAGTGCGTGTAAGTGCGTGTAAGTACGTGTAAGTGCGTGTAAGTGCGTGTAAGTGCGTGTAAGTGTGTTTAAGTGCGTGTAAGTGTGCGTAAGTGTGTATAAGTGCGTGTAAGTGCTCGTATGTGCGTGTAAGTGTATGTAAGTTTGTGTAAGTACGTGTAACTTTGTGTAAGTATGTGCAAGTGCGTGTAAGTGCATGTAAGTACGTGTAAGAGCGTTTAAATACGTGTACGTGTGTGTAATTACATGTAGGTGCATGTAAGTGCGCGTAACTTCCTGTAGGTATGTGTAAGTACGTGTCAATGCATGTAAGTATGTGTAAGTGTGTGTATGTGCGTATACCTGTGTGTAAGTGGATGTAAGAGCGTGTAAGAGCGTGTAAGTGTGTGTAAGAGCGTGTACATGCGTGTAAGTACGTGTACGTACATGTAAGTGTGTGTAAGTGCGTGTAAGTGTGTGTAAGTGTGTGCAAGCGCATGTAAGTGCGTATAAGTATGTACAAGTACGTGTAAGTACGTGTAACTGCGTGTTAGTGCGTGTAAGTACGTGTTAGATAGTGTAAGTGCATGTAAGTACGTGTAAGCGTGGTTTATGTTCGTGTACGTGGGTGAAGGTGTGTGCAAGTACGTGTAAGTTCATGTAACTACGTGTAAGTGCGTGTAAGAGCGTGTAAGTGCGTGTAAGTGCGTTTAAGCGCGTGTAAGTACGTGTAAGTGCGTGTAAGTACGTGTAAGTACAAGTAAGTGCGTGTAAGTACAAGTAAGTTCATGTAAGTACGTGTAAGTGCATGTAAGCATGTGTAAGTGCGTGTAAGTACGTGTAAGTGCGTGTACGTGGGTGTAAGTGCGTATATGTGCAAGTAAGTGCGTGTAAGTATGTGTAAGTATGTGTAAGTGTGTATAAGCATGTGTAAGGACGTGTAAGTACGTGTAAGTGCGTGTAAGTGTGTTTAAGTGCGTGTAAATACGTGTAAGTTCATGTAAGTGCATATAAGTGTGTGTAAGTGTGTGTAAGTGCGTGTAAGTCGGTTTAAGTTCGTGTAAGTGCTTGTAACTGCGTGTAAGTGCGTGTCAGTGCGTGTAAGTGCGGTTTAAGTGCGTGTAATTTTGTGTAAGTTCGTGTAAGTGTGTGTAAGTGCGTGTAAGTGCGTATAAGTGCGTGTAAGTACATGTAAGTGCGTGTAAGTGCGTGTAAGTGCGTATAAGTGCATATAAGTGTATGAAAATGCGTGTTAGTGTGTGTAAGTGCATGTTAGTGCATGTAAGTGCGCGTAGGTGTGTGTAATTTTGTGTAAGTGCGTGTAAGTGCATGTTAGTGCATGTAAGTGCGTGTAAGTGTGTGTAAGTGCATGTAAGTGTGTGTACGTACGTGTAAGTGCGTATAAGTGCATATAAGTGTATGAAAATGCGTGTTAGTGTGTGTAAGTGCATGATAGTATAAGTAAGTGCGCGTAGGTGTGTGTAATTTTGTGTAAGTGCGTGTAAGTGCATGTTAGTGCATGTAAGTGCGTGTAAGTGTGTGTAAGTGCATGTAAGTGTGTGTACGTACGTGTAAGTGCGTATAAGTGCGTATAAGTGCGTGTAAGTTTGTGCAAGTGTGTGTGAGTGCGTGTGAGTGCATGTAAGTACGTGTAAGAATGTGTAAGTGCGTATACGTGCATGTAAGTGCGTGTAAGTGTATATAAGTGCTGTTTAAGTTCGTATAAGTGCGTGTAAGTGCGTGTAAGTTTGTGTACGTGCGTGTAAGTGCGTGTAACTGCGTGTAAGTACGTGTAAGTATGTGTAAGTCTTGTAAGTGCAAGTAAGTGCATGTAAGTACGTGTAAGTGCATGTAAGCACGTATAAGTGCGTGTTAGTACGTGTAAGTGCGTGTAAGTGGGTGTAAGTTCGTGGAAGTGCAAGTAAGTGCGTTTAAGTACGTGTAAGTGCGTGTAAGTGTGTGTAAATGCGTGTAAGTGCGTGTAAGTGCATGTAAGTACGTGTAAGTATATGTACATACGTGTAAGTACGTGTAAGTGCGTGTAAGTGTGTGTCAGTGTGTGTAAGTGCAGTTTAAGTGCGTGTATATTCGTGTAAGTTCGTGTAAGTGTGTGTAAGTACGTGTAAGTGTGTCTAAGTACATGCAAGTGCGTGTAAATATGTGTTAGTGCGTATAAGTGTGTGTAAGTGCGTGTAAGTGTGTATAGGTGCGTGTAATTTTGTGTAAGTGCGTGTAAGTGCATATTTGTGCGTGTAAGTACGTGTAAGTGTGTGTAAGTACGTGTAAGTGCGTGTAAGTGTGTGTAAGTGCGTGTAAGTACGTGTAAGTGCGTGTAAGTACGTGTAAGTGTGTGTAAGTGCGTGTAAGTTTGTGTAAGTGCTTGTTAGTATGTGTACGTTCGTGTAAGTGCGTGTTAGTGTGTGTAAGTACGTGTTAGTACGTGTAAGCGTGTGTAAGTTCGTGTAAGTGCATGTAAGTGCATGTAAGTGCATGTAAGTGTGTGTAAGTGTGTGTAAGTGCGTGTAAGTACGTGTAAGTGCATGTAAGAGCATGTAAGCGCGTGTAAGTGTGTGTAAGTATTTATAAGTATGTGTAAGTGCGTGTAAGTGCGTGTAAGAGCGTGTAAGTTCGTGTAAGTGCGTGTAAGTGCATGTAAGTGCGTATAAGTGCATGTAAGCCCACGTAAGTGCATGTAAGTGTGTGTAAGTGCATGTAAGTGCATGTAAATGCGTGTAAGTGTGTGTAAGTGCGTGTAAGTGCGTGTAAGTGCATGTAAGTGCGTGTAAGTGCGTGTAAGTGCGTTTAAGCGCGTGTAAGTACGTGTAAGTGCGTGTAAGTACGTGTAAGTGTGTGTAAGTGCGTGTAAGTTTGTGTAAGTGCATGTTAGTGTGTGTAAGTGCGTGTAAGTGCGTGTAAGTGCATGTAAGTGCGTGTAAGTGCGTGTAAGTGCGTTTAAGCGCGTGTAAGTACGTGTAAGTGCGTGTAAGTATGTGTAAGTGCGTATAAAAGCGTGTCTGTGTGTGTAAGTGCGTGTAAGTACATGTATGTATATATAAGTGTGTATAAGTACGTGTAAGTGTGTGTAAGTGCGTGTAAGTTTGTGTAAGTGCATGTTAGTGTGTGTAAGTGCGTGTAAGTGCGTGTAAGTGCATGTAAGTGCGTGTAAGTGCGTGTAAGTGCGTTTAAGCGCGTGTAAGTACGTGTAAGTGCGTGTAAGTATGTGTAAGTGCGTATAAAAGCGTGTCTGTGTGTGTAAGTGCGTGTAAGTACATGTATGTATATATAAGTGTGTATAAGTACGTGTAAGTGTGTGTAAGTGCGTGTAAGTTTGTGTAAGTGCATGTTAGTGTGTGTAAGTGCGTGTAAGTGCGTGTAAGTGCATGTAAGAGCATGTAAGCGCGTGTAAGTGTGTGTAAGTATTTATAAGTATGTGTAAGTGCGTGTAAGTGCGTGTAAGAGCGTGTAAGTTCGTGTAAGTGCGTGTAAGTGCATGTAAGTGCGTATAAGTGCATGTAAGCCCACGTAAGTGCATGTAAGTGTGTGTAAGTGCATGTAAGTGCATGTAAATGCGTCTAAGTGTGTGTAAGTGCGTGTAAGTACATGCAGGTGCGTGTAAGTGTGTGTAAGTACACGTAAGCTCGTGTAAGTACGTGTAAGTATGTGTAAGTGCGTGTAAGTACGTATAAGTGGATGTATGTTTGTATAAGAGGGTGTAAGTGCGTTTAAGTATGTGTAAGTACGTGTAAATGCATGTAAGTTTGTGTAAGTGTGTGTAAGTGTGTGTAAATGCTGGTAAGTATGTGCAAGTGTGTGTAAGTGTGTGTAAGTGCGTGTAAGTGCGTGTAAGTGCGTATAAGTATGTGTAAGTACGTGTAAGTGCTTGTAAGTGCATGTAAGTGTGTGTAAGTGTGTGTAAGTGTGTAAGTGCATGTACGTGCGTGTAAGTGTATATAAGTACGCGTAAGTGCATGTAAGTTCGTATAAGTGCGTGTAAGTTCGTGTAAGTGCGTGTAAGCATGTGTAAGTACGAGTTTGTGCATGTAAGTACGTGTAAGTGCGTTTAAGTACGTGTAAGTGTGTGTAAGTGGGTGTAAGTGCGTGTAAGTGCATGCAAGTGCGTGTAAGTGCGTATAAGTACGTCTAAGTGCGTGTTTGTGCATGTAAGTGCATGTTAGTGTGTAGAAGTGCGTGTAAGTTTGTGTAAGTGCGTGTAAGTACGTGTAAGTGCGTGTAAGTATGTGTAAGTGCGTATAAAAGCGTGTCTGTGTGTGTAAGTGCGTGTAAGTACATGTATGTATATATAAGTGTGTATAAGTACGTGTAAGTGTGTGTGAGTGCGTGTAAGTGGGTGTAAGTGCATGTAAGTGCAGTTTACGTTCGTGTAAGTGTGTGTAAGTGCATGTAAGGTCATTAAAGTGCGTGTAAGTGTGCGTAAGTGCGTGTAAGTACGTGTAAGTATGTGTAAGTGTGTGAAAGTACGTGTAAGTGCATGTATGCACGTGTAAGTGCTTGTAAGTGAGTGCGTGTAAGTGCAAGTAAGTGTGTGTAAATACGTGTAAGTGTGTGTAAGTGCGTGTAAGTGCATGTAAGTGCATGTTAGTGCATATAAGTGCGTGTAAGTGCGTGTAAGTACGTGTAATTGCGTGTAAGTGCGTGTAAGTGCATGTAAGTGTGTGTAAGTGTGTGTAAGTGCGTGTACGTGCGGTTTAAGTTCGTGTAAGAACGTGAAGTGCATGTAAGTGTGTGTCACTGCGTGTAAGTTCGTGTAAGTGTGTGTAAGTGCGTGTAAGCGCGTACAAGTGTGTATAAGTGCGTTTAAGTACGTACAAGTGGATGTAAGTATGTATAAATACGTGTAAGTACGTGTAAGTGCATGTAAGTGCGTGTTAGTATATATAAGTGTGTGTAAGTGTGTGTAAGTGCGTGTAGGTGCGTGTAATTTTGTGTAAGTACGTGTCAGTGTGTGTTAGTGAGTGTAAGTACGTTTAAGTGTGTGTAAGTGCATGTACGTGCGTGTAAGTGTGTGTAAGTGCGTGTAAGTGTGTGTAAGTATGTCTAAGTGTGTGTAAGTTTGTGCAAGTACATATAAGTGTGTGTAAGTTCGTGTAAGTGCGTGTAAGTGCATGTAAGTGTGTGTAAGTGAGTGTAAGTGCATGTAAATGCGTGTAATTGTATGTAAGTGCAGTTTAAGTTTGTGTAAGTATGTGTAAGTGCGTGTAAGTTTGTGTAAGTACGTGTAAGTGCATGTAAGTGCATGTAAGTGCAGTTTAAGTTTGTGTAAGTATGTGTAAGTGCGTGTAAGTTTGTGTAAGTACGTGTAAGTGCATGTAAGTGCATGTAAGTACGTGTGAGTACGTGTAAGTACGTGTAAGTGCAAGTAAGCACGAGTAAGTATGTGTAATTGTATGTAAGTTGTGCGCAATGCCTTGACAACGTTGGCATGTGCCACTAACCATGACCACAAAGTTTACCAAGTGCGGTTAACATTTACGAATCGTAATACAAGTCAGCCACATTCAGAGTGTCCAATCACAGTGCACATCTAATATGCATGACCTTGCAGGTATAAACAAGGTAAGAAACTAGTAGCTTGGTACAGCTATTGTGCGCAATGCCTTCACAAAGGTTGCATGTGCTACTGACCATGACCACAGGGTTTACCAAGTACCTTAAACGGCTATGAATCATAACACGAGACAGCCACGGTCAGAGTGTTCAATGACAGTGCAGATATACTGGGCATGACCTTGCAGGTATTAACATGGTAGATACCGGTGGCTCGGTGTGGCTTTTGTGTGCAATGCCTTGAAAAAGTTGGCATGTGCCACTGACCATGACCACAAATGTATCAGAGTGACTTTTCCTTCTATTGATCATAACACGAGTCAGCCACGGTCAGAGTGTCTAATCATAGTGCAGATGTACTGGGCATGATCTTCCCCGTACAAACAAGGTACAATACTGGTGGCTCGGTGTGGCTATTGTGCGCAATGCCTTGAAAACGTTGGCATGTGCCACTGACCATGACCACAAGGTTTACCAAGTGACTTTAACTTCTACGAATCGTAACACGAGTCACACATGGTCAGAGTGCCCAATGACAGTGCACATCTAATATGCATGACCTTGCAGGCATAAACATGGTAAAAAACCGGTGGCTTGGCACGGCTATTGTGCGCAATGCCTTGACAACATTGGCATGTGCCACTGACCATGACCACAAATGTATCAGAGTGACTTTTCCTTCTATTGATCATAACACGAGTCAGCCACGGTCAGAGTTTCCAATCACTGTGCACATATACTGGGCATGACCTTGCAGGTATAAACAAAGTAGAATACTAGTGGCTCGGTGCAGCTATTGTGCGCAATGTCTTGAAAAAGATGGCATGTGCCACTGACCATGACCACAAATGTATCAGAGTGACTTTTCCTTCTATTGATCATAACACGAGTCAGCCACGGTCAGAGTTTCCAATCACTGTGCACATATACTGGGCATGACCTTGCAGGTATAAACAAAGTAGAATACTAGTGGCTCGGTGCAGCTATTGTGCGCAATGTCTTGAAAAAGATGGCATGTGCCACTGACCATGACCACAAATGTATCAGAGTGACTTTTCCTTCTATTGATCATAACACGAGTCAGCCACGGTCAGAGTTTCCAATCACTGTGCACATATACTGGGCATGACCTTGCAGGTATAAACAAAGTAGAATACTAGTGGCTCGGTGCAGCTATTGTGCGCAATGTCTTGAAAAAGATGGCATGTGCCACTGACCATGACCACAAATGTATCAGAGTGACTTTTCCTTCTATTGATCATAACACGAGTCAGCCACGGTCAGAGTTTCCAATCACTGTGCACATATACTGGGCATGACCTTGCAGGTATAAACAAAGTAGAATACTAGTGGCTCGGTGCAGCTATTGTGCGCAATGTCTTGAAAAAGATGGCATGTGCCACTGACCATGACCACAAATGTATCAGAGTGACTTTTCCTTCTATTGATCATAACACGAGTCAGCCACGGTCAGAGTGTCCTATCACAGTGAAGATGTACTAGGCATGATTTTGCAAGTGCAAACAAGATAGAATACTGGTGGCTCGGTGTGGCTATTGTGCGCAATGCCTTGATAAAGTTGGCATGTGCCACTGACCATGACAACAAAGTTTACCAAGTGACTTTAACTTCTACGAATCGTAACACGAGTCAGCCATGGTCAGCGTGCCCAATCACAGTGCACATCTAATATGCATGACCTGCCACGTATAAACAAGTTACAAAACTGGTGGCTTGGTACGGCTATTGTGCGCAATGCCTTGACAAAGTTGGCATATGCCACAAACCATGACCACAAAGTCTACCAAGTACCTTAAACGGCTATGAATCATAACTCGAGTCAGCCACGGTCAGAGTGTCCAATCAAAGTACGGATATACTGCGCATGACCTTGCAGGTACGAACAAGGTAGAATACTGCTGGCTCGGTGTGGCTATTGTGCTCAATGTCTTGACAAAGTTGGCATGTGCCACTGACCATGACCACAAGTGTATCCAAGTGACCTTTACTTCTATTGATCATAACACGACTCAGCCACGGTCAGAGTGTTTAATCACAGTGCACATGTACTATGCATGATCTTGCAGGTGCAAACAAGGTAGAATACTGGTGGCTCGGTGTGGCTATTGTGCGCAATGCCTTGACAAAGTTGGCATGTGCCACTGACCATGACCACAAAGTTTGCCAAGTGACTTTAACTTCTATGAATCGTAACACGAGTCAGCCACACTCAGAGTGCCCAATCACAGGTCAGATGTACCAGGAATGACCTTGCAGGTATAAACAAGGTAAAAAACATGTGGCTTGGCATGGCTATTGTGCGTAATGCCTTGACAAAGTTGGCATGTGCCACTGACCATGACCACAAAGTTTNGGCATGACCTTACAGGTATAAACAAGGTAGAATATTGGTGGCTTGGTGTGGCTTTTGTGCGCAATGCCTTGACAAAGTTCGCATGTGCCACGGACCATGACCACAAATGTATCCAAGTGACATTTACTTCTATTGATCATAACACGAGTCAGCCACGGTCAGAGTGTCCAATCACAGTGCAGATGTACTAGGAATAATCTTGCAGATAAAAACAAGGTAGAATACTGGTGGCTCGGTGTGGCTGTTGTGTGCAATGCCTTGACAAGTTAGCATGTGCCACTGACCATGACCACAAAGGTTACCAAGTGACTTTAACGTCTACGAATCGTAACACGAGTCAGCCACATTCAGTGCCCAATCACAGTCCAGATGTACTAGACATGACATTGGAGGTATAAACAAGGTAAAAAACCGGTGGCTTTGCATGGCTATTGTGGACAATGCCTTGACCAAGTTGGCATGTGTCACTGACCATGGCCACAAAGTTTACAAAGTACCTTAGACGGCTATGAATCATAACACGAGTCAGCCACGGTCAGAGTGTCCAATCACAGTGCAGATATACTGAGCATTACCTTACATGTAAAAACAAGGTAAAGTACTGGTGGCTCGGTGTGGCTATTGTGCGCAATGCCTTGACAAAGTTGGCATGTGCCACTGACCATGACCACAAATGTATCCATGTGACTTTTACTTCTGTTGATCATAACATGAGTTAGCCACGGTCAGAGTGTCCAATCACAATGCAGATGTACTAGGCATGATCTTGCAGGTGCAAACAAGTTGGAATACTGGTGGTTCGGTATGGCTGTTGTGCGCAATGCCTTGACAAAGTTGGCATGTGCCACTGACCATGACCATAAAGTTTACCAAGTGACTTTAATATCTACAAATCATAACACGAGTCAGCCACAGTCAGAGTGCCCAATCACAGCGCACATCTAATATGCATGACCTTGCAGGTAAAAACAAGGTGAAAAACCTGTGGCTTGCCACGGCTATTGTGCGCAATGCTTTGACAAAGTTGGCATGTGCCATTGACCATGACCACAAGTTTTTCCAAGTACATTAAATGGCTATAAATCATAACATGAGTCAGCCACGGTCAGAGTGTCCAATAACAGTGCAAAGATACTGGGCATGACCTTGCAGTTATACACAGGGTATAATACTGGTGGCTCGGTGTGGCTATTGTTCGCAATTCCTTGACAAAGATGGCCTGTGCCACTGACCATGACCACAAATGTATCCAAGTGGTTTTTACTTCTATTGACCATGACACGAGCTAGCCACGCTCAGAGTATCCAATCAGAGTGAAGAAGTACTAGGCATGATCTTGCAGGTACAAACAAGGTAGAATACTGGTGGCTCGGTGTGGCTACTGTGCGCAATGCCTTGACAAAGTTAGCATGTGCAACTGACCATGACCACAAATGTATCCAAGTTACTTTTACTTCTATTGGTCTCAACACGAGTCAGCCACTGTCAGAGTATCCAATCACAGTGTAGATGTACTAGGCATGATTTTGCAGGTTCAAAAAAGGTGGAATACTGGTGGCTCGGTGTGGCTATTGTGGGCAACGCCTTGACAAAGTTGGCATGTGCCACTGACCATGACCACGCAGTTTACCAACTGACTTTAACTTCTACAAATCGTAACACGATTCAGCTACAGTCAGAGAGCCCAATCACAGTGCACATCTAATGTGCATGACCGTCCAGGTATAAACAAGTTACAAAACCGGTTGCTTGTCACGGCTATTGTGCGCAATGCCTTGACAAAGTTGGCATGTGCCACTGACCATGACCACAAAGTCTACCAAGTACCTTAAACGGCTATGAATCATAACACGAGTCTGTCAGAGTTATTCCTGTAAACCTGACAGGACTCTCACCAGCTGGACAAGAAATTCTCAATAATGGTTCAGCTCTAGCTTGAACCACCTCGGTCGACACACTAGCCGTTGTCGATGTACTAACCGTTGTCAGCGCCTTAGCTGGCAAACGGCTATCAGACCGAGTGATCCCCTAATAAGTGGACACCCCGCAAGCGCGTCCTGCTAGCGCACAAGAAGCCGTTGCTCATTTTGTCTTGTTCTGTTTTTATACGGAGGATGTTCATTCCCTCCAGTGTAACCAGAACAAATCTGCCCATCCTGTTCCCCTTTGGTTCCACGGCTTCGCCGCCGTGTCTTCGCTCTGCTCGCTTCTCGCACTCCTTGCCTTCGCCAGCCTC
>SZWC01007590.1:4561-14992 GCA_023375785.1 Penium margaritaceum | reverse complement strand
AAGAAGTGGTTGTGTCTTTCCATCTCCCTGCCGCGACGCGTCTCATCGCATCCTCCACCGCCTGCATCGCTCACTACCTCCTTAGCATCATCATCAGTCTTCTTCCTTCACTCCTCGCGTCTTCCTCATGTGCTGCCACCAGTTCCTCCCTCTCCTCCTCGCTCCAAGCCTCCTCAGCTCCTTCAGCCGTCCGTTCCTGCCTCATCTCTGGCTTTCTATCTTCAGCATCCTCCGCACCGCCTTCAATAAACAACATCAGCATCATCCGCGCCGCCTTCTTGTTCATTATCCACATCAGCATCGCTTTATCGCTCACGTGGTTCCGCACCTACGCCCACTCATCAATAAATCGTCTCCTCCGTTTCGGCTTTCGCTTGGCACAAGGATCCGCCCGGTCGCATCGCCAGTTCCGCGACAACCTGCGCCCACGCCGAAAACGTTTGCAACGCATGTGGTCTTGCCCCTGCGTCCACTCATCCATCAATCGCTTCCTCCGCTTCGCATCGTTCTCAGCTCGGCACAAGGATCCGCACGGTCGCATTGCCTTTTCCGCGACGACCTGCGCCCACGCCGAAACTTCGTGCAGCACACGCGGTTCGCCCCTGCGCCCACTCTATCATCCTCAGCCTCCGCTTCCGCAGTCGCTCGGCACAAGGATCGGCCCGGTCGCATCGCCGTTTTGCGACGACCTGCACCCACGCTAAAACTTCTTTCGCGCACGCGGTTCACCCCTGCGCCCACTCATCCATCAATCATTTCCTCAGCTTTGCATCATTCTCAGCTCGGCACAAGGATCTGCCCGGTCGCATCGCCTCTTCCGCGACGATCTGCATCCATGCCAAGACATCTTTTCGCACCCACTCCATAATTCATCTTTCCTCTGCTGTTGTCCACCTCCTATCCACTCGGCACAAGGACTCGTCTAGTCACATCGCCAATCTTACGACGACTTGTGCCCAAGCGAAATCACTCTTAGCGCACAACAACACCAACTGCAACAACTCACAGTTCACCATCCACCTGACTCCCTACTGGTCTCCCTCGTGGCGTCTCGAGTTCACCTCCTTCTGCATCTCGCAATCCACGAACTCCAAACTAACACATTCAGCATTAGCATTCGGACTGCAGGAACAAGCAAGTGGCAGTGCCTCCTTCAGAGCGATGTTGTGGCACCGTCCTCCACTAACACCATTCTCACACTCCTCTTCCCAGACACCTCTGTCTCCCCTACTCCTTGCACGTCACGCACAGCCATTTGTCATAGGAATATCTCCATGATAACTAACCCCTGCACTCACCACCCGTCTGGTATGTCGCCAATACCAGTACTTCTTCCACCAGCTGAGAAAAAAGGAGCACTATGTGACACATGCGACTGTGTCACACCTACAAGGAAAGACCTCTCACCCTGGAGTCCAACAGTCTACAAGAACCTGCGACCAGCTCAAGGCTTCATAGGGGATCTTCTACAAAGATTCCAAGGAAGATCTACATGTGAATCAACGGTTCCTGTTGACCCAGACCCTCAAGACCAAGATGACGACTTTCCTCTAGGTCGCTTCTCTCTCGACTTGATTTCTTCCCTACCCAGTCCTCTTCTCATCTCTCTCCCTCTTCTTCCAGCCAAACTGCATTCTTGAGTCGTGTCAGTTTATGGGGGTGTGTCAGAGTTATTCCTGTAAACCTGACAGGACTCTCACCAGCTGGAAAAGAAATTCTCAATAATGGTTCAGCTCTAGCTTGAACCACCTCGGTCGACACACTAGCCGTTGTCGATGTACTAACCGTTGTCAGCGCCTGAGCTGGCAAACGGCTATCAGACCGAGTGATCCCCTAATAAGTGGACACCGCGCAAGCGCGTCCTGCTAGCGCACAAGAAGCCGTTGCTCATTTTGTCTTGTTCTATTTTTATACGGAGGATGTTCATTCCCTCCAGTGTAACCAGAACAAATCTGCCCATCATGTTCCCCTTTGGTTCCACAGCTTCGCCGCCGTGTCTTCGCTCTGCTCGCTTCTCGCACTCCTTGCCTTCGCCAGCCTCCCCCAGCGCTTTGCTGTGTCACTCTTTCTCCTTCGCTCAACTCTCTTACTCCATCAACCATCACTCGTCTCGTCAGCTCTCTCGCTCTCACATCAACCCGTGTACCTCGTCTACCTCGCGTCTTAGCCTCTATCAGCCTTCGCAACTAACTCCTCGGACCGCCCTCTCCTACGTCACTCTGTTGACGTCCGCTTGCATGTCTTGATGCTTCTGGCTGTTTTGCTGCTAGTCTCCTCACGTGTCCATTATTCTGACATGGTATCAGACATCAGGCAACATCACTTTGTGCCCCGTGACTACGTCATCGCTCTGCCGCCATCTTCCCGTCACCGCTTTCTCCTGCAATCCTCTGCCGCTGCTACCGTTGACCCGCACCGCGCCACTTCGCCAACAGCTCTGTCTGACGAGTTCTCCGTGCTGGAGAAATGCCTTGTCATCCCAAGGAAGCCCTGCACCCATTTCCGTGCCCGTGGCGAACAACCGGTGACCTGTCGTCCACATCAGCCACAAGTAACTCTTGAGCCGCCATCTCCTATCCGCTCCCCCTCATCTGCCTCCGCCTGCATTTCCCCCTCCCTCATCTCGCCTCATCAGTTTCATCTGCTCCTTCCTCGCCATCATCCTCAGCCCGCCCTCGTCCATCATCTCGAGCCGTCTTCTCGCATCGCCTCCTTGCCTCGTCAGCAGCTGCAGCCAAAACCGCCACTGTCAGGACATCCGACACCACCAGTCTTCCTACTCCCACTTCCAAGCCATCTGGGGAACAAGCCATCACTCTCCTGACATCAGCGATCCAGTGGATCTGCCCACTGCTTGACTCCTCCTGCCACAACCAACTTCTCCAGCCGACAGGATATCGGACACCACCAGTCTTCCTGCTCCCATTTTCGAGCCAACTGGGGAACAAGCCGTCACTCTCCTGAAGGCAGAAGAAGTGGTTGTGTCTTTCCATCTCCCTGCCGCGACGCGTCTCATCGCATCCTCCACCGCTGGCAAACGGCTATCAGACTGAGTGATCCCCTAATAAGTGGACACCCCGCAAGCGCGTCTGGCTAGCACACAAGAAGCCATTGCTCATTTTGTCTTGTTTTGTTTATATACGGAGGATGTTCATTCCCTCCAGTTTAGTCAGAACAGTTCTGCCCATCCTGCTCCCCTTTGGTTCCGCGGCTTCGCCGTCGTGTCTTCGCTCTGCTCACTTCTCGCACTCCTTGCCTTTGCTAGCCTCTCCCAACGCTTCGCTCTGTCACTCTCGCTCGTTCGCTCAGCTCTTTTACTCTGCCAACCATCACTCGTCTCGTCATCTCTCTCGCTCTCAAATCAACCCGTCTACCTCATCTACCTCGCGTCTTAGCCTCTATCAGCCTTCACGACTAACTCCTCGGACCTCCCTCTCCTAAGTCACTCTGCTGACGTCCGCTTGCATGTCCTGATGCTTCTAGCTGCTTCTGCTCCTGCCGTCCTCACGTCTGCATTATTCTGACAGAGTCAGCCACGGTCAGAGTGTCCAATCAAAGTACAGATATACTGCGCATGACCTTGCAGGTATGAACAAGGAAGAATAATGGTGGCTCGGTGTGGCTATTGTGCGGAATGCCTTGACAAAGTTGGCATGTGCCAATGACCATGACCACAAATGTATCCAAGTGGCTTTTACTTCTATTGATCATAACACGAGTCAGCCACGGTGAGAGTGTCCAATCATAGTGCAGATGTACTAGGCATGTTCTTGCATGTGCAAACGAGGTAGAATACTGGTGGCTCGGTGTGGCTATTGTGCGCAATGCCTTGACAAAGTTGGCATGTGCCACTGACCATGACTACAAAATTTACCCAGTGACTTTAACTTCTACGAATCGTAACACGAGTCAGCCACAGTCAGAGCGCCCAATCACAGTGCACATATAATATGCATGACCTTGCAGGTAAAGACAAGTTAAAAAACCAGTGGCTTGGCACGGCTATTGTGCGCAATGCCTTGACAAAGTTGGCATGTGCCACTGACCATGAACACAAAGTTTACCAAGTACCTCAAATGACTATGAATCATAACACGAGTCAGCCACAGTCTGAGTGTCCAAACATAGTGCAGATATCCAACGCATGACCTTGCAGGTATGAACAAGTTAGAATACTACTGGCTCGGTGTGGCTATTGTGCACAATGTCTTGACAAAGTTGGCATGTGCCACTGACCATGACCACAAATGTATCCAAGTGACCTTTACTTCTATTGATCATAACACGAGTCAGCCATGGTCAGAGTGTCCGATCACAGTGCAGATGTACTAGTCATGATCTTGCAGGTGCAAACAAGGTAGAATACTGGTGACTTGGTGTGGCTATTGTGTGCAATGCCTTGACAGAGTTGGCATGTGCCACTGACCATGACCACAAATGTATCCAAGTGGCTTTTACTTCTATTGATCATAACACGAGTCAGCCATGGTCAGAGTGTCCGATCACAGTGCAGATGTACTAGTCATGATCTTGCAGGTGCAAACAAGGTAGAATACTGGTGACTTGGTGTGGCTATTGTGTGCAATGCCTTGACAGAGTTGGCATGTGCCACTGACCATGACCACAAATGTATCCAAGTGGCTTTTACTTCTATTGATCATAACACGAGTCAGCCATGGTCAGAGTGTCCGATCACAGTGCAGATGTACTAGTCATGATCTTGCAGGTGCAAACAAGGTAGAATACTGGTGACTTGGTGTGGCTATTGTGTGCAATGCCTTGACAGAGTTGGCATGTGCCACTGACCATGACCACAAATGTATCCAAGTGGCTTTTACTTCTATTGATCATAACACGAGTCAGCCATGGTCAGAGTGTCCGATCACAGTGCAGATGTACTAGTCATGATCTTGCAGGTGCAAACAAGGTAGAATACTGGTGACTTGGTGTGGCTATTGTGTGCAATGCCTTGACAGAGTTGGCATGTGCCACTGACCATGACCACAAATGTATCCAAGTGACTTTTAAATCTATTGATAATAACACGAGTCAGCCACGATCAGAGTGTCCAAACACAGTGCAGATGTACTAGGCATGATCTTTGTTTGCACCTGGTAGATCAAGGCTGTTTGCACCTGGTAGAATACTGGTGGCTCGGTGTGGCTATTGTGCGCAATGCCTTGACAAAGTTGGCATGTGCCACTGACCATGACCACAAAGTTTACAGAGTGACTTTAACTTCTACGAATCGTACTACAAGTCAGCCACAATCAAAGTGCCCAATCACAGTCCAGATGTGCTAGGCATGACCTTGCAGGTACAAACAACGTAACAAGTGGTGGCTTGGCATGGCTATTGTGCGCAATACCTTGACAAAGTTGGCAAGTGCCACAGAACATGGCCACAAAGATTACAAAGTACCTTAAACGGCTATGAATCATAGCACAAGTCAGCCATGGTCAGAGTGTCCAATCACTGTGCAGATATACTGGACAGGACCTCACACATATAAACAAGGTAAAATATTGGTGGCTCGATGTGGCTATTGTGCGCAATGCCTGGACAAAGTTGGCATGTGCCACGGACCATGGCCACAAATGTATCCAAGTGACGTTTTACTTGTATTGATCATATCACGAGTCAGCCACGGTCAGAGTGTCCAATCACAGTGCAGATGTACTAGGCATGACCTTGCAGGTCCAAACAAGGTAGAATACTGGTGACTGAGTGGCTATTGTGCGCAATGCCTTGACGAAGTTGGCATGTGCCACTGACCATGACCACAAAGTTTCCCAACACCTTAAACAGCTATGAATCATAACACGAGTCAGCCACGGTCTGAGTGTCCAATCACAGTACAGATTTATTGCGCATGACCTTGCAGGTATGAAAAAGTTAGAACACTGGTGGCTCGGTGTTGCTATTGTGCGCAATGCCTTGACAAAGTTGGCATGTGCCATTGACCATGACCACAAATGTATCCAAGTGAATTTTACTTCTACTGATCATAACACGAGTCAGCCACGGTCAGAGTGTCCAATCACAGTGCACATGACTAGGCATGATTTTGCAGGTACAAACAAGGTAGAATACTGGTGGCTCGGTGGCTGTTGTGCGCAATGCCTTGACAAAGTTGGCATGTGCCACTGACCATGACCACAAAGTTTACCAAGTGACTTTAACCTCTACAAATCATAACACGAGTCAGCCACGGTCCGAGTACCCAATCACAGTGCACATCTTATATCCATGACCTTACAGGTATAAGCAGGGTAAAAAACCGGTCTCTTGGCACGGCTATTGTGCGCAATGCCTTGACAAGGTTGGTATGTGCCACTGACCATGACCACAAAGTTTACCAAGTGACTTTAACTTTTACGAATCGTAACACAAGCCAGCCACAGTCAGAGTGCCCAACCATAAATCAGATGTACTAGGCATGACCTTGTAGGTATAAACAAGGTAAAAACCCCATGGCTTGGTACCGCTATTGTGCGCAATGCCTTGACAAAGTTGGCATGTGCCACTGACCATGACCACAAAGTTTACCAAATACCTTAAACGGCTATGAATTATAACACAAGTCAGCCACGGTCAGAGTGTCCAATCACAGTGCACATGTACTGGACATGACCTTACAGGTATAATCAAGATAGAACTCTGGTGGCTTGGTGTGGCTACTGTGTGCAATGCCTTGACAAAGCTGGCATGTGCCACTGACCATGACCACAAATGTATCCAAGTGACTTTTACTTCTATTGATCATAACACGAGTCAGCCACAGTCAGAGTGCCCAATCACAGTTCAGATGTACTAGGCATGACCTTGCAGGTATAAACAAGGTAAAAAACCGGTGGCTTGGCACGGCTATTGTGCGCAATGCCTTGACAAAGTTGGCATGTACTACTGATCATGACCACAAAGTTTACCAAGTACCTTAAACGGCTATGAATCATAACACGAGTCAGCCAAGAGCATAGTGTCCAATCACAGTGCAGATATACTGGGCATGACCTTGCAGGTATAAACAAGGTAGAATACTGGTGGCTCGGTGTGGCTATTGTGCGCAATGCCTTGACAAAATTGACATGTGCCACTGACCATGACCACAAATGTATCCCTGTGACTTTACATCTATTCATCATAACACGAGTCAGCCACAGTCAGAGTGTCCAATCACAGTGCAGATGTACTAGGCATGATCTTGAACGTTTAAACAAGGTAGAATACTGGTGGCTCGGAATGGCTATTGTGCGCAATGCCTTGACAGTGTTGGCATGTGCCACTGACCATGACCACAAAGTTTACCAAGTGATTTTAACTTCTACGAATTGTAACACAAGTCAACAACGGTCAGAGTGCCCAATCACAGTGCACATCTATTATGCATGACTTTGCAGGTATAAACAGGGTAAAAAAACTGGTGGCTTTGCACGTCTATTGTGCGCAATACCTTGACAAAGTTGGCATGTGCTACTGACCATGACCACAAAGTTAACCAAGTGACTTTAACCTCTACGAATTGTAAAATGAGTCAGCCACAGTCAGAGTGCCCAATCACAGTTCAGATGTACTAGGCATGACCTTGCAGGTATAAACAAGGTAAAAAGCTGGTGGCTTGGCACGGCTATTGTCCGCAATGCCATAACAAAGTTGGCATGTGCCACTGACCGTGACCACAAAGTTTACCAAGTACCTTAAACAGCTATAAATCATAACACGAGTTAGCCACGGGCATAGTGTCCAATCACAATGCAGATATAAACAAGGTATAATACTGGTGGCTCGGTGTGGCTATTGTGCGCAATGCCTTGACAAAGTTTACATGTGCCACTGACCATGACCACAAATGTATCCAAGTGACTTTACATATATTGATCATAACACGAGTCATCCACGGTCAGAGTGTCCAATCACAGTGCAGATATACTAGGCATGATCTTGAAGGTTCAAACACGGTAGAATACTGGTGGTTCGGAATGGCTATTGTGCGCAATGCCTTGACAATGTAGGCATGTGCCACTGACCATGACCACAAAGTTTACCAAGTGATTTTAACTTTTACGAATCGTTACACAAGTCAACCATGGTCAGAGTGCCCAATCACAGTGCATATCTAATATGCATGACCTTGCTGGTGTAAACAGGGTAAAAAAACCGGTGGCTTGGCACGGCTATTGTGCGCAATGCCTTGACAAAGTTGGCATGTGCCACTGACCATGACCACAAAGTTTACCAAGTACCTTAAACGGCTATGAATCATAACAGGATTCAGCCACGCGCATAGTGTCCAATCATAGTGCAGATATACTGGGCATGACCTTACAGGTATCAACAAGGTAGAATACTGGTGGCTCGGTGTGGCTATTGTACGCAATGCCTTGACAAAGTTGGCATGTGCCACTCAACATGACCACAAATGTATCCAAGTGACTTTTACATCTATTGATCATCACACGAGTCAGCCACGGTCAGAGTGTCCAATCACATTACAGATGTACTAGGCATGATCGTATAGATTCAAAAAATGTAGAATACTGGTGGCTTGGAATGGTTATTGTGCGCAATGCCTTGACAATGTTGGCATGTGCCACTGATCATGACCACAAAGTTTACCAAGTGACTTTAACTTCTACGAATCGTAACACGAGTCAACCACGGTCAGATTGCCCAATCATGGTGCACATCTAATATGCATGAACCTGCAGGTATAAACAAGGTATGAAACCGGTGGCTTGGCACGCCTATAGTGCGCAATGCCTTGACAAAGTTGCCATATGCCACTGACCATGACCACAAAGTTCACCAAGTGACTTTAAATTCTACAAATCGTAACACGAGTCAGCTACAGTCAGAGTGCCCAATAATAGTTCAGATGTACTAGGTATGACCTTGCAGGTATAAACAAGGTAAAAAACCGGTGGCTTGGCACGGCTATTGTGCGCAATGCCTTGACAAAGTTGGCATGTGCCACTGACCATGACCACAAGGTTTACGAAGTACCTTAAATGGCTATGACTCATAACACGAGTCAGCCACAGTTAGAGTGTCCAATCACAGTGCCAATGTACTAGGCATGATCTTGCAGGTACAAACAAGGCAGAGTACTGGTGGCTCAGTATGGCTATTGTGCGCAATGCCTTGACAAAGTTGGCATGTGCCACTGACCATCACCACAAATGTATCCAAATGACTTTTTCTTCTATTGATAATAACACAAGTCAGCCATGGTCAGAGTGTCCAATCACTGTGCAGATGTACTAGGCATGATCTTGCAGGTACAAACAAGGTAGAATCCTGGTGTCTCGGTGTGACTATTGTGTGCAATGACTTGACAAAGTTGGCATGTGCCACTGACCATGGCCACAAAGTTTACCAGGTGACTTTAACTTATACGAATCGTAACTCGAGTCAGCCACAGTCAGAGTGCCAAATCACAGTGCACATCTAATATGCATGACCTCGTAGGTATGAAAAAGGTAAAATACCCATGGCTTGCCACGGCTTTTGTGTGCAATGCCTTGACAAAGTTGGCATGTGCCACTGATCATGACCACACTGTTTACCAAGTACATTAAATGGCTATGAATCATAACACGCATCACCCACGGTCAGAGTGTCCAATCACAGTGTAGATGTACTATACATTATCTTAAAGGTGCAAACAAGGTAGAATTCTGGTGGCTCGGTGTGGCTATAGTGGGTAATGCCTTGAAAAAGTTGGCATGTTCCATTGACCATGATCACAAAGTTTACCAAGTGACTTTTTTCAGAAATGAAGTCTTGACAAGAGAAGAAAACAATATCAAACGTCGCTCTCAATAACGGCTCAAGTCCACCGACTGAGCCACCTTGTCTAAACGGCTCTCTGGTCAGGCAACCGTTTGGATCCGTCAGTCAAGTTGTCCCCTAATAAAGTGAAACCTGTCACCCACGTCCGGCTAGTGGAAAGAAGCCGTTGCCTTGCTCATTTGTCCTGTTCTGACCTTTTATATCGAGGATGTTCACTCACTCGAGTTATCCAGAACAGTTATACTCATGCTGCTCCCCTTTGGTTCCGCGGCTTCGCCGCCATGTCTTCGCTCTACTCGCTCCTCGCATTCTTTGTCTTCGCCAGCACCTCTCAATGCTTCGCTCCGTCACTCTCGCTCCTTCGCTCAGCTCGCATACTCCGCCAACCATCACTCATCTCGACAGCACTCTTTCTCACATCAACCGTCTACCTCAGCTATCTCGCCTCTCAGCTTCTATCAGCTTCCGCGACTAACTCCTCGGACCACTTTCGCCTACGTCACTTCGCTGACGTATGCTTGCGTGCTTTGACGCTTCTGCCTGCTTCTGCCATTGCTGTTCTCGTGCTTGTATTCTTCTGACATGGTATCAGAGCATCAGGCAACATCACCTGGTGCCTTGGAAGTGCGTCATTATTCT
>SZWC01007589.1:114570-126398 GCA_023375785.1 Penium margaritaceum | reverse complement strand
TTCCCTGGGCAGGAGCAAGTAGCCGGCAATGAGGCACCTCGCTTTTCGTCTTAGGGTCTGGAAATATCCTCCCTTGGAGACTGCATGCGGCAATGTACCAAAGCCAAGACCGCAGAATTTTAGGCCTGTAAGCAGTGGCACACAGAAGATGGAATTGTTGCCGCAGTGTTTTCCACACATTCAGCACAAATGGTCATCCCCCTCCCCCCCCCTCCCCCCCCTTGCAAGGCCTTTGTAGGACATGGGCCTGTATGGAGGTGTCATGTTCAATGCATGGAAATCTTCCATGGCCATCATATGGCCTTCATATGCCCATTGTATTGTTTTTTTTTTTCTTCTTTTGGGGGAAAGTTTTGTTTTTTCAGAAAAGGAGCATGCAAAGCCTCCATGGACCAGCACAATCACATGGTACAAAAGCCGCCACCAACGGCACAATACGGTGGGCATGCAAGCTAGAGGCCAGCAAGGGCGGGCTCAACCCTGCATAAGTCAGAAAGTGCCAAGGCTTGGCGCACACGCTCGCGCCGAGCAACCGGCGCGACCTCCGACGGGTAAGGGGCCCGGGACCGGGAGTGGGAGATAGTGTAGCAGCGAATGGCGGCACACTGGGCCCGGATGCCGGCGAGGGGGGCGTGCTGTGCCAAGACTGCTACCGCCTGCTGGGCCCAGTGCTCAAAGGCCTCAGCTGAGCACTGGCGGGGCCCACAAGCCAGACAGTGCTGCGCCAGGCGACGCAGGAAGGTCCAAAACTCATCTCCCAGGCTGCCAAGGGTCTCCCCGGGCAAAGGACGAAGGAAGTGTGCCCTTCTTGGCACCTTCGCGTACAAGGCCTCCTTGTCCCGCTCAGCTGCCCGCACGGCGGCCCCCGGTCGGGTGGCCCGCTGTCCTTGCACATCCACAGTGATGACGTCTAGAACCCAGGTGGTGCCAGCCGCGTGGTCCACCAGGGTGAGATCTGGGCGCAGGAAACGCCGGCCTTCGGGCAGTGGCAACACCTGCACGGGCTCGACGTGGACAGTGAGGCGATGCTCCCGGCAGATGTCAGCGAGCTCATCTTGAATGGCGTTGTGGACGCGCCAGAGTTGGGCGTGAAGGCGGAATTCCTCAGCCGAGAGACATGTCCTGTCCATAACTCCTGTCGGCATAGCCTGCAGCCACAGGGAGCTCCCCCGCGTGGCCGTGGTCCAGCACCTGCTTTGAACTCGATGACAGCAACCCGTGTCGGGACAGGCCTGTCACATGTGCAATGGTGCAGCGCCACCGCCCCTCCCCCACCCACTGCGCCCGGCGACTCGCGAAGAAGAGTGTGCTCAGCTGCTGGTAAAGCCACGGCTCCCCGCCCTGACGCAAGGCCTCCATGGATGGGAAGGCCCGAAACACCAACAGAGGCAGCTCACGCTCGACCTGCCCCCAAAGCGGGCAGAGGAAGTCGAGGTCTACGCCAGCAGGTAGGAAGGTTCCGAACTCAGACGCGAGGGCGTGCAAGAGAGACCCCGTCATGCAGGCGTAGGTGAAGGGTGCCCGGTCTCGAGCACTGAGAAGGCCGGCCCCTCCGAGGCTCAGTGGCAGCTGGAGCAAGGAGAGAACCATTGCCCATACCGCCGAGTCGATGTGGTCGAGGACCTGCAGCCACTAGGGCTCTGGGGGGAACGCTCACACACAGAAGTCCGCCCTGGGGACGACGCAGAAGCGGAGGAGCATCATTGCCGCCTGGATGTCCTCCATGCCTCCAAACTGCTCAAGCCCACAGACCTGCTCCTCGAGCCACCGATCTCCCCACATGAAAACACTCGACCCCCACTGGGCAGCCCAAGTGCTGTACCCCGTGAGGCATCCATGGCAGGTCCGTGAGAGGCGGCGGCACCTCCGCCCCTGACCGCTGCCACAGCAAGCACCTCCCGGCTGCACTCGGAGCCCCTGGAGTGCCGTTGCCTCCACTATGGCCGCCATGCATGCGCCGAGGAGCTGTGGAGACCCGCAGACAGTTGCGTCATCCTGGAAGGCCCCCACATGGCCCTGCCGGCTGCCATCCGCCGCCGCCAGCGTCCATTGTTTTTTCATATGTTGTCAGATGATCCCATTCTGGGTTGGATCTTAGTTGATCAGCGATGAGCTTCATTGAGAAAAATGGTCTTTATTTGAGGATGGGGCTGTATGATGCGGCCCCTTTTTCAAACGTGTGTTATAAAGTGCCCGTTTCCCGTATTTTTCCAAGGGGTGACAGCCGCACTGTTTGCTGGGCTCATTTGCTCTTTACCTGACTTACTCCATGGCTTGATATTTCGATTGATCTGAAGTATTATGATGACAAGATAGCAAGAGATTTTTTTTTTTTTTTTTGAAAGCAAGGAAACAAGCGTCAAGGACAGAGGAGACTCTCCTCGCCGTCCAACGGCACAGTGTAGCAAAGGTCAGACAGCGTAACAGGGCCAAGGGGCCACGGCCGTGGCAGCTCAACAGGCGTGACACTGCCAAGTGCCGGGTCCATTCCACCACGCCACAAGCCGCAGTCGCGGAGCACATGACACTGCTGCCGAATCCCAGCAACGGAGAGCCGCTGCGCGAACAAGGACACCGCCCGCGCCGACCACCCCGGCTGGTCAGGCTCGCTGCGCCTGCCCCGACCCCTCTCGAGGCACAACGCCGCCAAACGCCGGATGAAGCGCCAACAATCCGGGCCAAGACCGCCGAAGGTCTCCCAAGCCACCGTGCGCAGCCGGTACCCCGGCAGCTGCGCAAGGGCGGCCTTGTAGTGCTTCTCCTTCGCGGCCTCCGCCGCCGAAAGAGCCTGCCCCTCCTCCTTCACCTTGTCCGACTGGGCGTCCACCGTGGTAACGTCCACCACCCACGCCGTGCCCTGGGCGGAGTCGAACACAAGGACATCTGGCCGTAACCCCCCCGGCAGCAAGCCCTCCGACTCCACCATCGCACGGAGGGAATGCTCGCGACAAATCTCCGCCAACTCGTCTCGAATGGCATGGTGGTCGCGAATAATCGGCCCAGACCCCGCACGGTGCGTGACATCCGCCGGAAGGAGCCCATGACCGCCATGGATGGAGAGATATCCCAGTGGCAAACCCAGCCAAAGCTGGGCGTAAGAGAAGTTTTTGAATAGATGACATGTTGCCTCTGTTTGTCTTGCCTTATCCCCCCCCCCCCTTCCATTTTGGTGGGGGGCAAAAGAGTCCGGTCTTTTAGCCCATACTATACCGGCTGTATAGTACAGGCTTTATGATACGGCCCCATTCTTATTCAAGGTAGGCAATGAGCAATGGCTAAGCATGTCACTTGTGCTGCACATACCCATCTAGTGAGCATGTCCCTTGCGGACCGCGTGGAACATGCTCTCGCCTCAGGCACATTGCTGTAGTAGAGACCCGCGATTGGTGAAAATGCAGAGCTGAGTTGTTGGAGTGCATCGTGATCAAGGTGTGCATAACTGTTTGTCATGGTTGGAGACACCACTCCTTTCTCTGCAATGGTTCTGCATGACGCACGCAACAATGGCAAGCACAATTGAGCGTGCAGGTCTTCCTTTCAGCTGACACCACATTGTCCGGGTCGCCGATGTGCCCCCAAAACAGCAGGCCTCAGCGTGTTGCTCGCTGGGACACTTGCGCTAGTCTTGCCAAGCGCTTCTTCTCCGGCTCGCTACAAGAAATGGCCACCCTGAACAGTGGTTTCAAGTGTACAGCACAACAGCTGTATGTGAACAGAGTAGTCTGCGTGCCCAATCTTGGTGTTGGAAGGCCACCTCCTCCTCTTCCAAAATAAGGTTCAGAATGAGTCATCTGGGGAGGAACGTGGCAGTGTATCCAGCCCCATGAAAATTTCAAAATTTTCACAGGCACATGACAATGGAAGTCATCTAGGCCGAGATATAGGAAGTGGTGTTCCCTCACGGTCAAGAGTCTTTTGATGTGAGTGCTGAGCTGCTCATCATTGGTGTGCCAGGTTGACATTCTGAACAATGGAAGAAGCTACTCCTGTGCAAGATTTTGGCATCTTGGATAAAGCTAGATGAACGATGCGCTCGCAGTGCATGATTGAAAGCAGTGACTAGCATCAGTGTAACGGAAGAGGGTTATGCAGCATGATGGCATGACTTGACAACCCTACAAGGAAGAAACCCATCCAGATGCATTTTGGTCTGTGACGAGAAGAGTAAGTCTGTCAATTCTGGCCTCCTTCCAAAAGCGTAAAACAGTTCTGTTGTAAAAGCTCATAAGATATACTTCTCTTATCTTTGACTTTGAATTCTTCAGTGGAAAGCATGCAAGTATCCATATTGCACTGAATGTGGATTGGGGTTTGGTCCTATGTGACAAGGTATTGAGTTTGTTTTTCGGTTTCACCATACACATGGGAAGCTTGTTCATGGGCAGATTGTTTGCTCGGTAGGATGAATGAGAATGTTTTAGGAAAATTCCTAGTTTTGCTTCTAGTCCCTTGAAAACATTTTCCTACGTAACACTCAAACTTGCAAGCAAGGCAAGCATGAAAACAGCAAAGATCATGCTAGGAGGGACAAGAAAGCATAGGTCAGTTGAGTTTCAAGCAACCACCTGCAAAGAGAGACGGTAAATATACAGCCACAGTCCATGAATGGTTTCTCCCAACGGGCTGACTTCCAGCTCGCCGGCATCAATCAGTTGCTCCTATAGCTCAGAAGACCATGTTCATTAATCTTACTCTGCGCACAGATGATATAAGGAGGTTTTTTCAGAGATTTAGAACAGATGTAGACACTCAAGCCGGGAACGATTGACACAAAAACGCTATGGTCAGCCACTAGTCCACTGGTCAAGGGTGTAGGAAGATGAAAATGAGCCCAACAGCCAGTTCATGTAGGATATTTTAATTACTACTGATGGAAAAACTAATGCCCTCACAGGATAGAGATTGGTGACACGAGCAGCACAACAGCTGCTAGGAGAATCCCAGGCTCCGGTAGGTCAACCAAGCACGTCTCCAGGTTGTTGGCTTGTTTGGTCAAATGGTGACAACATCAAAGTTCTGCACGATCATGGACACGTACAGAGAGGTCACCATAGACAAATGGACATAGACATGAAAGGCACTCCCCCATGCATGCTGGAAAGCATGTCCAAGCATGTGTAGTAACTGATGCAAGGAGAAAAAAAGGCCGACAATTGAAGCATCCCATGCAAATTCAACACCAGAAGTGCACTTGAGTCCAATTCAAGTAATGACATCTCCAAACATTCCGTAGCAATTCCTTCCTCAAGAAGTCAGCCCGCAGCACAACGGTTCTCACCCAGATCACATTGATGAAATGTCGCTACACCAAGTTATGCATGGAGTGATTCTCAACAGCAGTGTACTCCATGCATTCATGAAAAAAAAAAAAGAAAAAAAAACACCAGAGTTCTACGTATTGGCAAGGACACTCTGGTTGCCACATGAAAGAGGCAGAAATTTGAAAGCTTCTACAGGGCTGCACAGTCACTTTGAACTGCTGCACGTGAAGCATGCCATGGAGATGGTCCTGTAGCATTTTGAATCACTGAATTCCGCTGAGAATTGATGGCGTTGTGGGCGTTGAAAGTTCCACAGGGGATTTGGCCATTTTTCAGCAGTACATTTTGTTACTAGAGCAATTAACCGAATTGCGGCTCGGGATTGCACCACAATGAGAGCAGCAAAATCAGGCGCTGGATTACACCGCAGCAGTAAAAGCTGCTACTTGTGGACTTGTCCAAAATTTGGGTTTCGGACCTCGTCTCTGTAGGACAGTTTGTTGCTCGGGGACAGTCAACATTTTGACTGGAGTTCCGCGGACAAGTTTCAAACCCTGTTAAACCCAAGCAACAGCTTCGATAACTATTGAACCAAGGTGCCTCCAAAGGGCACCTAAGGCGACATAGAAGGTTCTTGGAGCTCCAGCCCTTTGGGAAAGGCTCTTTCATGCAAGTATTGGTGCTTGAGGGTGCTCCGTCAAGCAGCCCTCGTGTGAGCATAATGCTGAGCAGCAGAAGCACAATGATGCACGTTGGAGCTCATAGCGTGGCTATGCTTTACCAAATTATGCATACTTCATGCGTTGGAAATCTTGTGAGTAGACCTAAAACTTTTCTGATTTAGTCTGTGGCCATATACTCAAGAAGAACTGATCACCAGCTCTTCATTTTTTGGGTGCTGCTGGATTCCATCAGAACTTTGCTCACATAGCGTGTGGCAACCAGAAAGCACACGCTTTATCTCATATCACTACCCAAACAAGCTGTGAACCCTGGACCACCGCCAGGGCATGTTGGAACAAGAATTCCAATATCACAATACGATATGATAGCGGGCAGTGACTGGGCAGGCCATGAAACAAACACATATGCCTGTCAACCTGTAGCAACCCCTGTACCAAAACCGTGCCACTACACAATAAAACAAAAGTGCCGCCAAAGAGGAATATATGCCCTTTCTAACTGCTCCTGTCCAAGCTCCAGGCCTAGTTACTGTTACTGTAGCTGTAAGGACCACTGAGCACTGTCTACAGAAACAGAGCCCAAAGCACAGAGTGTGACAAGGTACCATACAGTCTTGACCGTGGCACCACGTACAATGGCACATCAATGTCCACAACGAGCATCGATGTAGTCCATTTGAGGCACATCGATGCTCATATACTTTGAACTACTCAGGAATGGCAGATTCAAGACAATGAAGCATAAGTCTGACTTTTTCTAGAGAACCATTTTTGCCTTTTTTCAGCATAGCATCATTCTGAGACATGAACACTAAGATTAACACATTTTTTATCACCACTATGAAATGAAGAGCATCTATAGAACACTCAGCAACTTCATGTTAGCCATGTATCCACAAACATATACACTATGTGATGTATTGCCACTAGAAAGGAAGTGAATGACACCAGATCATAATACTTCTCAAGTACAGAGAATAGCAGTCCATGGAAAGATGCCAAAGTTGCATTCATGACAGGTAACCCATGTGGGAAGTTAGAATGAATATGAAGTTCAGGTCATGGAAATCTCAAGTCACTGTCGGTTGTGGTGAGGAAGGTGACTATTAAGGCACTGGATAAAAAAACCTTGAACCTCCTCTGTCCGAAGGCTCTCTCATGCAGCCTATTCCAGGATATGTAAAGGAGGTAGATGCAAGGAGTCTGCCATCATTTTCCATTGCATTATGAAAAACATTCCAAGTACTAACTAAAGCATTGCACTATTGTGCTTTGCAACTGAAGCGTGTGGAACGAAACACGCACGCTGCTATCAAGGTATATTTGGAGGGCGTGTTTTGCCACGCATTTGTCACACTTGGAGTTCTAGTTCTTGGTTTTTAACATGCCTAGCGCATTCTCACAATAAACAGGACCCACCTTAAACACAGCCAGAACCAGGCCCCTTCTGCCACTTCTTTGGCGTCGATGATAACGGTATCCCAATTTCCTGGGTGATGGTCGAGGGTGAAAATGAAGACAACTGAAAGTGGGTTTGTCTTCAACTCACCACGACATATCCTACAGTAGCACAGAACATGATGGTCATCATTGGTGATCATGCTCAACGTCGTGGCGGAGAATCTCAAGAGTGAACGTCACGCTTACCGCTACTACAACGAATGTCAGGCTTTTGGTTGTGGAGACTCGCCCATGCGATGACACCTGCTGAGTACCGGAGGTGTGAGGAGCACCTACATGTAGTAAGCTCCCATGTAGTTGTGTGCATTCTCAGAGAAAGTGGCCTCGGGGAAATTTGGCAAGAACAGTGGATGAGCCTTTATTTTCCACTAAAGCCTGGCTTTCAAACAATCTTGATCGCAGCCGAGTCCTTGAACGTTTGCATCGTACATTTCTAGAACTTTTACCCCTTCCAATGTTCTGTGTTTTTGTAAACGTGGGTGCTGCGACTGCCAGAAGATTAACATAAGTAGAGCAAGGAGTGAGTGGAACAACTTGAGCCGACACCTGCAAAGCGGCTGTTGAACAACACTGTGACAATCCATGACTACAGTGTCATGGAAAGGGGACTGCGCTCAACAACAGGTCGCAGAATGTGAATGTGTTGACTGTACCTGCATGTGTGGAGCATTGAAAGAGTGGGTGCAGTTATGTGTCCATGCCTACGCATTCATCATTGGCCGTAGTGAACAGGTGGATTTTCTATGCAATGACAAACACACAAACATGGCATACATGCGCACCGACAACCTGCATCACTAAAGGTGGAGGATGGGGTGGAGTGGGTGCAGCCGGGCCCAAAAAGTGGGTAGTTCATCCAGAGAGTGCAGGCTAGGATAATGAAAACAGGAACAGGAAGAGAGACATGTTAACCTTATGGCCATGATGGTTTCACCAAGAAGAAGTTCACAAACAGGCCCGCGGTGGGACCAGCCGTTGAAGCAGTAGCAAATGCATTCCGGCGTCGCCTACAGCACGCTGAGGATTTGATGAGGGCACAAGCCTGTGCTGGACGCTGGCCTTCGAGTGGGACACAGGCAGAACGGGGGGTAGGATCTGCAGCTGCAGTTGTGTCTACAGCTGTAACTAGTGCATCATCGGAGCACATCGTTTCCCTTATGACATCAGGCCACCAGGGCCTGCCATTTTTGTTCTCTTACATGTGTGAGGAGTATTGACCTGCAAAGACCACTTTCCAACAAGTTAAATGTGTCTAAAGGGCAAAAAATAAGATCAAGGGCTAGAATTTGGAATGAGCATGGCCATAGCGTTGGAGTTCACATGGCAAAGGCGGTGAATTAGCAAGCGCTAGTGCTTAGGGGTGAGAACAGTAGTGACAAACACACGCACAAGAGGAAGAGGGAGTAGATACAAAGGGGGTGCAAGGAGACACACGATACGGGACATCAACAACGAAGACACAAAGAACGATGGTACGTGTGTCAAGAGCAATCGCTATGGCAGATTCAGCAGAGTGCTTGACAGTGAGGCCCATCCTGGTCCATGCACGAATAGAGAGCATGTTCAGCTCAAGAGAAAGGACAAAGAGCACATTGGAAATGTACAAGAGGGCAGAAAGACCATCGAACCACACAGACCCAAGTCCCTAGCGACTAGCCAGATCTTGTATGAAATGAACACAACGGGACCGAGCACGACCAAGTCGCCAAGCCAATAGGTTTATGTAATGGGTGGCGCTGGAGTCAATGATCCAGGTGCCACTGAGCTCACGACTTGTGGCGCACACTAAACAACGTGCCACATAACACTTTACCTCTGTAGGACACTCATTATAGGACAGCACAACCGCGAACATTAGGGACCGAACAGCCGTCAAGCCAGTCGCTATTCTTAGGCCCATCCTCGTCTGGCCGACTGAGCTCCCCTACAAGCACCATCATGGAAAACAGACACAGTATGACAAGTTGCTTAAGGACCACCCAGCTCTGAAAACACAGTCCCACCTCCTTGACTGCGATTCGCTTGTAGCTGATGAAGCTCTGTGATCATGTGGTCCCAATAATCCATGCCTCTGGTCCCGCCTAGAGTTGTAAAAGGTTCGGTTGTTGTGACGGTCATTGCGCGACCCGCCTAGGTGGTACCGTGGGGCATCTACTGGGCGTGCACAGCCCGGAGGCCATGTACCATCCGGCTCCAATCCAAGGGCTGCTTGCATTCCGTGTAAGGATGAGTGTTGCCGCAGATGTAGTAGTGGACAGAGCATCCACTGACAATGCTCACAAGTTGCTACTACTATTGTTGCTGCTGATGGCCCTTGCCGTGTTTTATTTTCCCTTTCTTCTCCTATGTGATAGAGGGAAACTCTATGTTGATGTGGACGAGGAAGAGGGAGAAGGAGAGGAAGAAGTAGAGGAGGAGGAGGAGGAGGAGCTAAGAGTGAGAAGGGTTTTTGGGGATGTAGTCGTCACCAGTATTAAGGTGCTGGCCTGATCCTCCTAACCAGCCTCTTTGGCCCCCGCCCGCTAGCTATAGCTACCACCCGGAGCTACTGCTGTCGCTCAGTGAGGCTCATGCAACTTGTCGCTTCCGTAACTATTGCTGTTAAAACAGTGGCGATAACTCACCCCATCACTTTTGGTGTTGCCGCCAACTCAAGCGATCGTGTGGTGATGCAATTGCTAATGACGTCTCTGATCTCTACTGCGATGGGTTCTAGCATACGGCTGTTTTTGTGACTCTAACTGATGCTGCAGGTACCGCGTCTCTGCATCGCAGCTCAGCGAGAAATGTCTTGCTGCTTTGATACCATAACAATGTACCCGGAAGCTTCCTAGACTTACTGCCACTCACGTAGCGACTCCTTCCAGTCAGCTCATACACTAGCAAGCAAGCAGTTGTAAGAAACAGCAAGGGTTAGGCTAGGGAGACGCCCAAAGTCTCATAAGCTCCAATGGCTTAGTAATGCAGAGAGAAATGACAACTGACAAGTACACAACATACACATGGCCAAGTGGTCACAGTAAGCTGTGCAGAAAGACGGGGACGGCTCACGTCACAAGAGTTATCCCCATACTTCTCTTGTTCTTTCATTCAAGTACACAACAAGGCCAAGTAGTCACAGTAGCAGGCTGTCCTTTTCAAGCTTGCACACAGGTTGCAGGGACACATTTGGCAGAAGGGATATCCCCTTACTTCTCTTGTTCTTTCATTCAATTCTCACTCATGTCTTATGTGGACCTAGTGCCGTTTGTTTTCTTGTCGCATCTACACAACGCCTCTCCTTACACACAACATCACTATGAGAGTCGTTTCATTCCCTCGATGAAGTTGGGGTGCGACACATGCGACAGAGAGCTCAAAGCGGTCAAAATGAGAAGTGATGTTTTCGGATATTCACTCGAAACAAATCTCTTGCTTCCCTCAGTGTCACCAATGTCTCCTAATTCATCGAAGACATAGGCAAACATGGAAGGCCAAGGTTAGACGAGATGAGCAGAAGCTGTAAGGAATGAACGATTGAGTGGTGTGAGGCATAGAGGACTAGGCATACTGCTGTCGCATCTAAGCACCCATAAGTGTGTGACTGCTGCACACGCTCGTGGGCGCATCGGGAGGATCAACCACCATGTCAAAACGTCTCTGAGTACCATATGTCGACTCCACACACGCGCCAACTCAATCACCTTGGTCAGTGCATTGCTTTCCTTCCATGTGCGGAAGACAAAGCAAGCGTGCGACGAGATCGTTGGAGCCGTGACATTATTTCGTCAACAAATCTTGAGAGGGCAATGAATTTCTTTTAACCCGGGAGTTTCCCACTAGCAAAAAGTGGCGGTAGAGTAAACAGGAGAACTGTGAAAAATCTGGCATGAAACTCAAAAGGAATGATGTCCACATCATAGGCGCACACAATCATATGAAGAGAATCTTTGGTATGAAGTAATAGAGAATGCACTTTCCTTCACATCACCTTAAGGGAGTGCCAGCCAACTCTCTCGTTCATGCATGTTGTGATCAGGACAACTAGAGCCCAGTGAGAGTGTCACTATCTGTGTGCAGTTATGGGGAGCACAATATCAAAACACTTGGATAACAACTCAAAAGGTGAAAGACGAAAGCATTCACTGCCCAAAAAGGTGTCACCTCCTTCCTTCGATACAGCAAGAAGGGACTGCTGACGAGAAATTCAACTCATTTTCAGACACATAATGTCACACGTTTTCAGCGCCAGAGGGCAGCCGCCACATCCGCCGCATCACGTCCTGCTTTCACATTGTGCATCCTCACAACGTCCGCACCGCCACCCACGCACGCCGCCGCCGCCGCACACGACGCCCAGTCCTTGTCCGCACCCACCGGCGGAGCGGGAGGGGGCGGCGGTGGTGCAGGCGCAGCTACACCCTTGGCAGCCTCATCGCCATCG
>SZWC01007589.1:87289-100886 GCA_023375785.1 Penium margaritaceum | reverse complement strand
GAGAGAGAGAGAGAGAGAGGGAGAGAGAGAGAGAGAGAGAGAGAGAGAGAGAAAGAGAGAGAGAGAGATAGAGATGGAGATGGAGAGAGAGAGAGAGAGAGAGAGAGGGAGGGAGAGAGAGAGAGGGAGAGAGGAATGCGAAGCGAGAGAAAAGGAGATGGAGAGCGGGTGGTGCGGGGTGAGGGCAGGGATAAGCACGATTGAAGTAAATGGTAGGAAGAACATGGGACGCAAATGCATCATTGTGGAAACAATGTCGGTGTAACCTACGAGCGGCTTTCAACATAGTCACGCCACATTGCTCTTGACAGACGCTCCCTCTCCATCCTCATTGTGCGATCCCCCGTTCCCACACGTGAACCACGAGGAAACAGGGGCGGCAGCGGTTCCGCGTCATCAACAAAAGCACGGAGCAATACTTCGGACAACGCTCCACGTTCCTGCAGCAGATTGTGGACGGCAAATGTGCTCAAAATGATGGAGCTCTGCAACGCGCGCTCATAGTGAGCCAACCAGCGGAGGACACGGAAGCGCTGCTTCATGATGCCAAAGGCTCTCTCTATCATCGAGCGTGCTGCTGCATGCCGGCGGTTGAAAAGCTCCGCCGGATTCTGTGGGGCCGCTCTTCCTTCACCCCACTCCTGCAAGTGGTACCGTGTACCTTTTATGGAGTTAGAATGCCGTTTCCTTCGGGGAATCCGTGGTCTGCAAGCACGAAGCACCCCGGGGGCACGCGGAAACCACGACGTAAAGAGTCTTGGAACACTCTTGCGTTGTGGGCAGACCCCTCCCACCCGACATGAACAAAACGGAAGCGTAACGATGCATCGCACATTGCCAGAACATTCTGCGTGCAAACCTGTCTACGGTCCCAATACGCACCCTTCATCCGACGCATGACAATGACAGGCACATGCGTGCCATCAAGCGCACCAACAACATTCGAAAACCATGGGAGTAAGTCAGACCGACCCTCCCATTCCTTCGGAGGAGTCTCTGGACCTGAAGGAAGGCTAATGACCTTCCTGGCGAGCCGAAGAAGTGCACACACAACTTGTCGCAGGACCACACAGATTGTTGCTGGTCCACGCTGAAACACCTCCATCGCTAGGCGTATAGATGAGTTGTGGCAGACGACAAAGAGGTAGATGAGGAGCTTTTCTTCAATGCGGACGCGTGAGTCTCGCAGCCAACTGTTACGCCGAAAGTCATCGGCAAGCCGAAGGAAGTGAGGTGGGGCCATGCGCAAGAGGTTGAAGAGCCGTTGCTCATGGCCGGACACGAGGGACCGCGTCCACGCAATGCCGCGACCAATGTCAGTGTGCATGGGCCTGCGGTGTACCCCCTTGAGGATTTCCGGAAGGAGGGCGAGGAGCAGAGCAGCAACATAGCGCCTGACGACGACGGCTCGCTTAGCACAGATCTGAAGCAGGTGGTGCCGAGCGATTGAGCGCATGGCAGATTCCTCCAAGTCGTCCATGGCGTCGTGACCTGTGAACAACGGGTAGTGTTCCGTCGATGGATCGGGTGTAGAAAAGGAAAGGTGCGGGGCGTGCAGAGGAACGCAGACCAGGGGGGAGGAGGTGCTGTCGCTGGCGTGGGAGGTGCTCTCGCTGGCGAGGGTGGTCCTTTCGCTGGCGAGGGTGGTCCTCTCGCTGGCGAGGGTGGTCCTCTCGCTGGCGAGGGTGGTCCTCTCGCTGGCGAGGGTGGTCCTCTCGCTGGCGAGGGTGGTCCTCTCGCTGGCAAGGGTGGTCCTCTTGCTTGCGAGTGAAGTGCGAGAGCGTGCAGGACGGCTAGGGTTTCAACCCTGGTAAACGGCCGTTGTGCGTAGCAACATGAGGAGTCTATGCGGACCGTGCAGTGACTTCTGTACTACCGTGAGAACGGGTCTGTCAGACGGTGTCGCACAGGACAAGCATGCAAGAAGGAGCTACTGCTTGTCCAGGGATGGACGACCACGTCGCACCGCCCTCTGTGCCCAGAACGATGCGCTGCGCATCGACTGCGTCGACGCCCATGGTTTTCCCGGAAAAAAATTCAACCTGGTTTCTTCGCTACGGCATCGTCGCTTATTAGATGCGTTCTGTTCCTGAAGTGACATTACATGCCACATCAGCAGCCAGCTGTCCATCATTGAATTATAAGTTAACGGAGGTTACAAAACCCTTTATGTTCTTGGCTTGACAACCCGAAAATTCCGGAATGTCATGGACAACCACCAACACCGTCGAGCCGCACATAGTTTCACTTCTCGGTAGCCAGAACAGAACGAAACAGTGGTGACGGGTAACAACCGAGGACAAAAAATAGCGCACACGTTGACGAGGGTGCGTCGTGACAGAAAGAGACCTTCCCTTCGAATCGGCAGTTCAAGAAGCCCCGCGGAAACCACGCACCCAAGCGGCGCAGCGCGCAGACTGCTGACATGGCAGTCGAAAGTGGCAACGGGATTGACGTCATCAAGCAAGTTGAACATTTGGACCTGCACCCGTCAGGCCTCCCATTATAAGCCCTGGTGCTGTGGAACTGGTACGGAAGGTCTATCAAAGCACAAAACAAGCCTAAGTCAAGAACCCGTTTGAACATTCTGGAATCGATAACGACTGAAAAAGTGTTTTTCCACCCTGAAACGTTTCATTTTATTCTTTTTTTTCACTTGGAAATCTGTTTTCTGAGATTTTGAAGACTCTTACGCCGAGCAAAAAGTGTGTGGTTCATGTTACTTACCAAACGTAGACGAGTCCCTAATCTTTCCAAATGGGCATCTCTGATATTACAAAAACATCCCACCACGCGTCAAGACCCCGAGTTCCACCCAGACGGTCGAGGGTAGTTCAGCCAATTGCCCTCGCCCTCCGGTGAACCATCCCAGACCTTCTCACAACTTCCACCCCTCTCGCAATTCCACGACAAAATTTTCATGACCATTCGGTCGACTCCTCGTCGCATCCAGAAATATCGAGATTTATAAAGATACATCTCGCTTCTTTGCCCTCGACCCTCGAAGCCCCCCAATGTCTCGGCGGGGCTTCTCGAATCCAACCGTTCACCATGCGAACCCACACACGTCGCTCGACAATCGACCCAACGACCCCGACTGCGCCTCATTCATAACTCGACACTTGTATGTATATGTTTGATCATTTCGATACTTGACATCAAAGAACACTTACCGCTACTTATATATGTATCAAGTGTCCCAAATTCCAAATCGCGTTCTGCCTGGCAACTTCTACGTGTTTATCATCTATGCTCCTTTCGGCATAACACTTGGTATCAAAGCACACCAATATTGGAGAGGCATACAAGAACTTTACCCATCCGGAGAACTATTATGCATAATCCGTGAGAGGATCTCGCACGTCAAGACTTCGCAGACTTCGTGACTACAATGTGAGGCGAGCGCAACCGACGACTAGCAGGGGGTCTTTGGTGAAAATTTTGACGATGGAGGAGTAGAATGTGCTTATCCATGCAAACCGTGAAGCAAACATTGGCGTAGCAGGCTGTGGCAGCTAGATCAATCCCTACGGCTCCAACGACCAATCAAGTCACGGATCCAATGGCGGTAAGCCAGCCGCCCCTATCGAGAGCCTGAACGACAAAAATAGGAATGACAGGTGACACCGGATGACATGCGCCGATGAACGAGGAACTGACGAACCGGATCTCCGTGTTCGAGGGAATCACGGGTCATCTGCTCCAACAACTCAACGTCGTGATGGAGGCTCTTTGCAACGCAAGCGCACAAGAAGCGGTGCTCGTTGAGAGAAATTTGCAACTTTGGAGGGAACCCAAAATTCATCCGACCCCTCCAGAGCCGTTTGATCCTGCTAACTCTAAAGGACCGACAGTTCTAATGTGACTGACGAGTTTGGAGGTGTACCGCATTGTTGCTGGGGTCAACGACGAACAAACAACAACTCAAGCGAACGCAGTGCCCGGAAACTAGAGTCAAGATAAGTGCAGTGATGCATCTTACTCTGAGTGTTGAGAAAACAATCGGTCTTGGGCATTTTCTTGAAAGAAGTCATGTCAAGACAAGGGCTGGCTGAGTTCAAATGAGCTTGGACACACTGTCCGAGCTCACATGGAGAAAGAGACAATGTAGAACATGCTTGTATTCTAGGGAGAGAACACTTGTTCAAACAGATGTGTAGATGTGGAGGAAGGAGAGGAAGGAGAGGAAGTAGAGGAAGTAGAACAACACACACTATACAGGTCATTGACAACTGAGGCACGAAAAAAAAATGACACGAGTGTGGAGAGAATTCATAGTGACTTACTCAACAGAGTGCTCAAAAGAGAGATCCATCCTCGTACAAGCACGACAAAAGAGCATGCTGAGCTCAAGAGCAGGGATGAAGAGCACATTGGAAATGTGCAAGGGGCCAGTTGGACCATCATAGTGAACCACCCTGACATCCCAGGCAGACAATGACTGACCAGACCCCTTTCAAACGGACCGAACTGAAACAGCTGGACCAAGCACCAACAAAGTATTACGACAATAGTTCATGTGGTGGGTCGTTCTGGAGTCAGTGATCCGCTCACCAAATGACATGTCGTTAACATAGAGCAACAGGCCACAGAGCAATTTGCCTCTGTTGGACGCTCAGCAAAGGACTCGGAACAACAACGAACAGCACAAGTTTGTTCCTCGTCAAGCCAGATATTACTAGTTGTTCCATCGTCATCATGAGCTGACTCAGCTCCCCCAAAAGTATCACTACGGGAAACAAACACATTAGTACAAGTTGTCTGTGGACCACCCAGCTCTGACAACACACTCACACATCCCTGAGTACGTAGTGCCAGCTTCTGGCAAAGCTCCTTGATCGTGCTATCCAAGGGGGTCCTGATCACCACTGTCGTCTGGACAAGTGACAACTTTTATGGCTGTCAAAGTCGCCATTTGACGCACCGGTTCACCGCAAGAAGACATACGCTATTTTTGCACCACCTAGACGCCGCTCATAATCCTGGTCCAGTTGAGGGGCCGCTGGCACTCTGTGTAGTGGTGATTACCCCCACAGTTGTAGCCATGGACAAAGCGTTCATTGCCAGTGCTCGCAGGATCCTTTTGCTACTACTTCTCCTTGTTTTGTTTCAACTTTCCCTTCTTGTGGTTGCTACAATTCCCTAAGCATGGCTGCTTGGGATAGAGGGTGATGAGCAGAAAGCGGTGGAGGTGGGACTCACGAACTGGGGCAAAGGCGTCGAAGGAGTTGCCGTCACTACTGCAACAAGTGAAATTAGCGATGAGCCAATGGAAGCACCTGAAGTGACTCAGAAAACTCAAAGCGGGCCACTCGGTCAAAGCCGGTAAAGAGCTTCACGTGGTCCACATGCGCCCCCATCATGATGGTGTCGAGGGTCCACAACTACGTCCTGCCACCAGTCCCAGGGTGCAGAAAAAGACGCATGGCGCGTTTCCAGTAGTCAACCACGAGCTCTGTGGGACCCAGACACAAGGAGTGGAAATCACTCAGGTGAGCCACCCTCGTGGCGTGGGTCTCAATAGCAAGAAGTTTCAAAGCTTACTCCCAGCCCTTGCGTGGGATTGCTTAGGTCTCTGTCCCGGTCTCACCAAGGAAGGGGAAGAAATCGACCACGGTCTCCCATGAATGGCGTAGAGAAGACCACACGTTGCTCTGGCTGCTGTCTACACCTGGCGAGCGTCGCGTGTTTGGTACAAGTTGTGGTAGTAGGGTCAAACACCCTCAGATTTGGCCCACACGCGAAATAGGGACTTCTAGCACTCGAAGTCCTTGTTGCTATTGTGGCTAGGTGGAGGTGTCTCAAAGTTCTTTGTTGCCGCTCCGTGGCGAGGATGACAACAGGCTCAGGAGATAGTGGACGAGGTAAAAGAAACCCACCTGTGAGAGAAACACCACCAAAAGTGAATGTCACGGAATGAAGTGGCTTTTTCTGAAGACAAAAAGGTGGTTGGGTAGGAGGCATTAACTCTCAAAAGGATGATGCAGCTCCAGCGGCTGCTCCCGAAATTTGCTGTGAGGCTCATGAGCGTCCCCTGAATTGTCACCTGTGATCTCCTGGAGCGCCTTGGTCTGATGCAGTTGGTGGTGGCACAGCTTATCCTCCGGTCAAAAAATCTTGTCGATCGCGAGTGACTATGATCACGTTCTCATAAACCGCGAGGAGGATGAAGAGGGGTCTGCCATGTCCTTGCCTTTATCACGGGCTGACACCATGGGGCCCCTCGGTATGGGTCCGCAGGTGAACGTTTTCAGAACAAGAAACCGACAACGGTTCTCAATGATGTGAAAGGCTAACACAAAATGACGTTTTGACCCCCAAATGTCTTTGCTCTGGTCAGCAAAACTGATGATGACATCAGAAAAATAGTACGCCCGCAAAAAACTGCTGGCGTAAAAAATGCTAGCATTAGGTAAGCTAGCGAAGTTGCTCTTTTTTTATATTCTTTGTTTCACTCCCCTGTGTGACTACGTAGTTGCGCAACATTGTTGCGTAGCAGACATGACTGTTGCTACAAAAGACTGCTGCTGCTACTGCTTTCCTATTGTAGCTTTTGCTACTACTGCAATACTGCTTCTACTAGTCTTTTTGCTAGCACTAAAGCAACTGCACTGCTGTTGCTATTGCCGCTATGCTGCTACTGCTGTCCGCGCCTACTATTGTCATTGCTACTGCTTACGGCCACTTTCGCTGCTCGCTGTTGGTGCTGCTGCTGCCCGCACCCACTGCTGCTGCGAGTTGCTTCTCCTTTTTTTTTGGTAAGAGGTTGTAACTAGACAGGGTGGTACTGCTACCCAGTGCTGCCGCTGCCGCTGACACCGTGGAGCTGTGCATGACTGCAAAAGTACAAAACGCATGAATGTTTGGTGGTTGCACAATGCTTCACCGCTCGTTGTGGAGATAGCAAGGACAAGGGGTGTCCATGGTTGCTGCGTGTATATGTCGCTACCCGTGGAAACACAGTCATCATCATAAAATTAGTTCATGGTCACATGTGTGTTTTGGGAGTCAGCTGTGGGGGCCCTGCAAAGACAGTCAACTGGGTCACCAGGCTAATAGGGTCAACCCTCAAGCGGAACCCGACAGCCGACATCAAGTCACTGTCGGTTGTGGTGATGAAGGTGACTGCTAAGGCACTGGATAATAACACCTTCAACCTCCTCTTTCCAAAGGGTCTCTCATGCAACCTATTCTAGGATATTTCAAGGAGGTAGATGCAAGCTGTCTGCCACCGTTTCCCGCTGCATTGTGAAAGATAATCCACGTACTAACTAAAATACTACACTACTGTGCTTTACAACTGAAGCGTGTGGACCGAAACATGCACGCTACTATCAAGGCATCTTTGGAGGGCGTGTTTTGTCACGTATTTGTCGCACTTGGAGTTATAGTTCTTGGTTTTTCATACGCCAAGCGCATTCTCACAATGAACAGGACCCACTTTAAAAACAGGCAGAATCAGGCCCCATTTGCCACTTCTTTGGTGCCAATGATAACGGCATCCCAATTTCCTGTGTGATGGTCGAGGGTGGAAATGAAGACAACTGAAAGTGGGTTTGTCTTGAACTCACCACAACATATCCTACAGTAGCACAGAACAGGACGGTCATCATCGGTGATCATGCTCAACATCTTGGCGGAGAATCTCCAGAGTGAACATCACGCCTACCCCAACTACCACCTGCGGCAGAATGCGAGGCACAAGGTTGTAAACTAGCCAGGCTTTTGGTTGTGGAGACTCGCCCATGCGATGACACCTGCTGAGTACCGGAGGTGGTAGGAGCACCTACATGTAGTAAACTCCCATGTAGTTGTGTGCGTTCTCAGAGAAAGTGGCCTTGGGTAAATTCTGCAAGAACAGTGGATGAGGCTGTATTTTCCACTCAAGCGTGGCGGTCAAACAATCTTGAACACAGCCAAGTTCTTGAAAGTTTGCATCGTAGATTTCTGGAACTTCTTTCGCTTCCCTTGTTGTGTGTTTTTGTAAACATGGGTGCTGCGACTGCCGGAAGGTTGACATAAGTAGAGCAAGGAGTGAGTGGAACAACTTGAGCCACATGGGTGCTGCAAAGCATCTGTTGAACAACACTGTGACAAGCCATGACTACAGTGTCATGAAGGGGGACTGCGCTCACCAACAGGTCACAGACTGTGAATGTGTTGACTGTACCTGCATGTGTGGAGCGTTGAAAGAGTGGGTGCAGCTATGTGTCCATGCTTACGCGTTCATCATCGGCCTTAGTGAACAGGTGGGTTCTCTATACGATGTTGAACACACAAACATGGTGTACATGCGCACCAATGACCACCCCATGCCAGGCGTGAACCCTGCATCACTAAAGGCGGAGGATGGGGTGGAGTGGGTGCAGCCGGGCCCAAAACGTGGGGTAGCTTGTCCAAAGAGTGCAGGCTAGGATCGTGAGAACAGGCACAGGAAGAAAGACATATGTTAACGTTATGGCCATGATGGTTTCACCAAGAACAAGTGCACAAACAAGCCTGAGGTGGGACCAGCCATTGAAGCAGTAGCTAATGCATTCCAGCGTCGCCTATAGCACGCTGAGGATTCGATGAGGGCACAGGCCTATGCTGGACGCTGGCCTTCGAGCGGGACATAGGCAGAACGGGGGGCAGGATCTGCAGCTGCAGCCGCGTCTGCAGCTGTAACTGTTGCATCATTGTTGCACATCGTTCCTCTTTCTGAAATCAGGCCACCAGGGCCTGCCATTTTTGTTCTCTTACATGTGTGAGGATTATTGACCTGCAAAGGCCTCTTTCCAGCAAGTTGAATGTGTTTTAAGGGCCAAAAACAAGATCAAGGGCTTGAACTCTGAATGAGCATGGCCACAGTGCCCGAGTTCACATGGCAAAGGTGGAAAATTACCAAGCGCTGGTGCTTAGGGATGAGAACACTAGTGACACACACACACACACACAAAAGAGGAGGAGGTTGTAGATACAAAGGGAGTGCAAGGAGACACACAATACGGGACATCAACAATGAAGGCACAAAGAATGATGGTACGTGTGTCAAGAGAAATCGCTATGGCAGAGTCAGCAGACGATCTACAGATGTAGAGCCAGACAGTATGACAAATTGTTTAAGGACCATCCGGCTATGACAACACAGTCCCACCTCCTTGAGTGCGAAGCCCTTGTCGCTGACAGAGCTCTGTCATCATGTGGTCCTAATCATCCATGCCTCTGGTCCGGTCTAGAGTAGTAAAAGGCTCGGTTGTCGCGCAACCCGCGTAGGTGGTACCGTGGGGCATCTACTGGGTGTGCACAGCTTGGAGGCCATGTACCATCCGGCTCCAATCCAAGGGCTGCTTGCATTCCGTGTAAGGATGAGTGTTGCCGTAGATGTAGTAGTGGACAGAGTGTCCAGTGACACTGCTCACAAGTTTCTACTACTGTTGCTTCTGCCCATGGGCCTTGCCGTGTTTCATTTTCCCCTTCTTCTCCTATGTTACAGAGGGAAGCTCTATGTTGATGTGGACGAGGAAGACGGAGAAGAAGAAGAAGAAGAAGAAGAAGTGGAGGAGGAGGAGGAGGAGCTAGGATTGAGAAAGGTTGTCGGGGATGTAGTCGTCACCTGTATCAAGGTGTTGGCCTGATGCACCTAACCAACCTCTTTGGCCCCCGCCCGGTAGAGATGGTTATCTTGCGCCCAAGGAAGTAGCCCAAGGGACTCAGAAAATTCCTCTAGGGTGGATCAATAGAAGAAGGTTAAGAGGTCGATGTACTCCATGTGCGCAACGAGCATTATGGTGTTGATCGCCCACAGCTGGAACCATCCGCCAGTGCTGAACCGGCTCTAAATGCGCATCACAGCCAATGGATGTAGGCGGCTGCCTCTACGGTGTAGATCTGGCTCCAAGTGGAGGATTCTTTGCAGTATTTGCAACCTCTGCAACACGGTCTGGATGTCGTGGACAGGGGCCAACTGCTCTTGCTGATGGCGCCTACTCTCATCTTGCGACTGTTGCAGCTCTTCAATCATCCAAGTGTGTGGGCTCCACAGGCCTCACAACGAGCTAGAGCTGGAGGGATCAGTGAGCTCCTTTCCTTTGTCACAGCCTCATGCCATGTGGTCGCTTTAAATGGGTCCGAATGTCAATGGCGTTGGAATCAAGAATGCTGAAGGATACTCGAGGAGTTGGAATTCTAGGAAACATGACATTTTGAACCCACGAGTTTTTGGTATCAGCAATGTTATGATGACTTCATCATTTTTATGTTGGCAAAAAAAATACGAGTAAAGAAAGGCCAGTGTATTTTACGCTAGCAAGGCTTCTCTGTCATTGCAGTAGCTATTGTTGCTGATGTCATTGCAGTAGCTACTATTGTATTGCTGCCACTCTACTGTTTCCCTTGTGCAACTATTATTGCTCGTCGTTTCTACTGCCAGTGGTTCTGCTTGCTACTACAGCCGCTGTGAAATGCCACTGCCTCTGCTTGTTTATGCTACTCGCATCCACTGGCACAAGATGCTGCTTTCAGCTGTTTCTCTTCTTTCTCATTCCATGGATCGTTGGCAAAAAAGCTGTAGCTACCACCCGGAGCTATTGCTGTCGCTCAGTGAGGCTCGTGCAACTTGTCGCTTCCGTAGCGATTACTACTTCTGCTAAAACAGTGGCAATAACTCACCCCATCACTTTTGGTGTTGCCGCCAACTCAAGCGATCGTGTGGTGATGCAATTGCTAATGACGTCTCTACTCGTGATGTCTACTGCGATGGGTTATAGCTTACGATTGTTTTCGTGAGTCTCACTGATGCTGTAGGTACTGCGTCTCTGCGGCCCAGCTCAGCAAGAAATGCCTGGCTGCTTTGATACCATAACAATGTACTCGGAAGCTTCCTAGACATACTGCCACTCATGTGCCGACTTCTTCCAGTCTGCTCATACAATAGCAAGCAAGCAGGTGTAAGAAACAGCAAGGGTTAGGCTAGGGAGACGCCCAAAGTCTCATAAGCTCCAATGGCTTAGTAATGCTGAGAGAAATGACAACTCACAAGCACACAACATAAACACCTATCGCGGCGCATTGCAGGTAACACACGCGACAATGTCATTTTGTCCTAAAACCAGCCCAAAATCATTGTTTTAGCCATAGCTCTATGCACAGGTATCCAAACAGAGCATCGTCTAAACCAAAAGCTTTAGAATCTTGAGCCGAATGCTGTCCACACCAGTCGGTGAACAAATGCAAAACATGCACATGGGGCCCAAGAGCCAGTCCACTGAGAAAACTCTAGAGAGTGTACAAAAACTGCAGAGCACCGCAACCAGCAGTCAGCTATCTGGAAGTTGCTGGCAGGTGGGGTCACCACGTGGCGGTGCTCTGACGCCAGCTGGGTCCACATGAACACAAGCATGGACATGGCCGAGTGGTCACAGTAAGCTGTGTAGAAAGACGGGGGCGGCTCATGCCACCAGAGTTCTGGCAGGCTGTTCTTTCCGAGCTTGCATACGGGTTGTTGCTACCTTTCCATTGGGTAGGTTTTTTTTTTTTTTTTTAAGTTGCAGGGACGCATTTGGCAGAGGGGATATCCCCTTACTTCTCTTGTTCTTTCATTAAATTCTTGGTCTTTTGAAGGTATCCGTCATCTCTTATGTTGGCCTAGTGCCGTTTGTTTTCTTGTCCCATCTACACAACGCCTCTCTTCACACAGAACATCACTATGAGAGTTGTTTACCTCAATGAAGTTGGGGTGCGACACATGCGACTGAGAGCTGAAAGCGGTCAAAATGAGAAGTGATGTTTTCGGACATTCACTCCGAACAGATCTCTTGCTTCCCTCAGTGTCACCAATGCCTCCTAGTTCATCAAAGACATAGGCAAACATGGAAGGCCAAGGTTAGACGAGATGAGCAGAAGCTGTAAGGAATGAACGATTGAGTGGTGTGAGGCATAGAGGACTAGGCATACTGCTGCCGCATCTAAGCACTCATAAGTGTGTGACTGCTGCACACGCTCGTGGTGAGCGCCTCCCGATGCGTTCACAAGCGCTCACGCTCGTGAGCGCATCGGGAGGATCAACCACCACGTCAAAACGTCTCTGAGTAAGCGTGCGGCATGATCGTTGGAGCGGCTGTCAACCATATGTCGACTCCACACGCACGCCAACTCAACCACCTTGGTCAATGCATTGCTTTCCTTCCATGTGCAGAAGACAAAGCAAGCGTGCGGCCAGATTGTTGCAGCCATGACATCATTTCTGTCAACAAATGACAAGAGAGCAATGAATTTCTTTGAAACCGGGAGTTCTCCACTAGCAAAAAGTGGCGGTAGAGTAATCAGGAGAAGCGTGTAAATTCTGGCATGAAACTCATGTCACTAGGTGATAGTCAAAAGGAATGATGTCCACATCATAAAATCTGGCATGAGCACACAATACTCTGAAGATCATCGTTGGTATGAAGTCACATAGAAATGCACTTTTCTTCACATGAACTTGAGGGAGTGCTAGCCAACTCTCTCTTTCATGCATGCGGTGAACCAGATCAAGACAACTAGAGCCCAGTGAGAGTACAGTTATCGGGGGCACAATGTCAAAACACTTGGATACTGGCTTAAGATGAAAGACGAAAGCATTCACTGCCCAAAAAGGTGTCACCGCCTTCCTTCAATCCAGCAGGAAGGAACTGCTGACGAGAAATTCAACACGTTTTCAGACACATAACGTGACACGTTTTCAGCACCAAAGGGCAGCCGCCACATCCGCCGCATCACGTCCTGCTTTCACATTGTGCATCCTCACAACGTCCGCACCGCCACCCACGCACGCCGCCGCCGCCGCACACGACGCCCAGTCCTTGTCCGCGCCCACCGGCGGAGCGGGAGGGGGCGGCGGCGGTGCAGGCGCAGCTACACCCTTGGCAGCCTCATCGCCTTCGTCCGCTCTCGCAGCTGCAGCATCTGCGATGATCCTTCCCAGAAACTTCTGACGTGAAGGCCCCAACACGAGCGGCAGGTGTCGGAGCGCCTCCCTCTGACTGCCGAGCTCCTCCCTCAGCTTGGGCAGACCACGGATGAGCGCCACACTGTGCTCAGGCTCCTCACAGAAACCCAGCCCCACGTCCAACAGGATGTTGGACAGTGGGATGCCCCCCGCCTCTGCTGCCGTCACCCTGTCTGCCAACCCACGAGCGACATCGGCAACGATGTCGCCGCTGGCAGTAGGCGGCGCTGTGCACACGAGCACAAGGGGCACCTGCAGTGCGGCGACGGTGTCGAGCACAGCGGCGTCGATAGCGCCTGCCGGTGCGTAGCTGAGCATGTGTGCGCCCGCCTTCACTGCGGCGGTGGCGACAGAGGCGTGGACGGTGGTGACGGAGATGGTCACGCCGGATGACTTCACCACCGAGTCCTGTGCCAGTGCTGCCACGATGGGGACGACACGCGCCATCTCTGCCTCCTCTGCTGTTGCGGGTTTGCCTGCGTCCTTGCCTTTGCCTTTGCCATCGCTGTCCTTGTTGGATCTGCAGTGTGGTGGACATCACATATGGTGGACATCACATATGGTGGACATCACATATGGTGGACATCACATATGGTGGACATCACATATGGTGGACATCACATATGGTGG
>SZWC01007589.1:56354-75741 GCA_023375785.1 Penium margaritaceum | reverse complement strand
GTTGGAGCCGATGGGGTTGAGATTCCGGTCGCGGCCGCAATGCCGGCGACCATTGCTGCTCCACTGCCGTGTGGATTGGACCGCATCACATCGGCCCACCAATCCAACGATGCCCCTCTCAACAGGGTCACGGCATAGTCGCGGCGCGCCTCGTACCTTGAGGCATCCACGCCGATGGCGGTGAAGTACAATTCCAGTCGGAGTATCCAAGCGTGCGGAGCTGGCCCATCCTTCTTCGATGGGTCGAACGGCTCCGGCTTGGGCGGGCTCGGGACGTTCACCGCAGGTACGTTTGCGGTGGCAACTGCCACTGGTGTTGGCACAGGACGCTTCGCGAGCTCTTGATTGAGGTACGCGTTTTGCTTCTCCAACAGGTCCATCTTGGCCTGCATTTCGGCGAGCAACTTCTGCAGCGCTGCGGCTGCTGTTACTTCGCCTTGTGCGTCAAACGCCGCAGCCAACGAGGACGAGCCGGTTGAAGTCATCTTCACGTCCGGTACAACTTCTTCCTCAACGGGTCCTCCGGTTACCGCCTTGTCACCGGAGTGCGTGGTTGGCCTTGGTCACGGATCCGCCAAAGAGACGAGATGCGTGCTGGTCTACGCTGACCAGGAGAGGTTGCCACGTAGATGATTGTGCCCCTGAGCCAAGGGTGGCTCTGATACCAAGTGTAAACCGGGCGCGGTGTGCTAGCCTCAACCGGATGGTGTAGGCACCAACCGGCGGCAACGGCGACCAAGAGGAGGCCGGTGCACACCTTCCCGGGGTTGCGGAAGCGTAGGATCGTCTTGGGGGAGCACGGGAACACGTGTGGCACAGTGGGAGTAAACTGTACTTGTTATACAAGTGTCAACATACAAGACTATATGTACATGATGACACATCCTAGGCGACCCGAGGTCACCGAGCCGTGCGCGGCTCCGTATGGGCCTGGGATGAGCGTTATTGCCTTAGCATCACGTAGCTCATCTTTCCAGCTTTCCAACGCACCAAGAATCGCATTATTCCATGGAGGAACGGCCGAGATATGGCCGTTTCCGTGAACCACGATAATCTGCCGCTGGCAGCACCACTAGCGGCGGTGACGGCCGCCCGAAGCGCCCTTGCTGGTAATAACACATCGGGGCGCCATTCCGAAGCGCCCTTGGCCCTCAATGATCCTTGACTCATTGACTAACTGGGCCCCAAGGGGCGCTTCGGCCTTGTTGGGTCTTCCGAGGGTCGAGCCTTGGTCCTTGGGGATGAATTCCCGTCATCTGTTTTCCCCTCGGCCGGTCCAACCTTCGGCCGGGCGTAACTTCCTCAATTCTTGATGGATCGACCCCGTTCTTGGGTCGATCTTGCACGGTTTTTCCTGTAGATTCCAAATCCACAGTCAGATTATACATTCAAAGAAGCGTCAAGCCGTGATCAGTGCCGTTGGCACTGTCCGGCTTACAATTCGTAAGCCCGAAGCATAACACTCGGAACTGATAGTGTCTCATGTGCGTTCGAAATGCGGTTTTGGGCACATCATTTTCCGTGATGCGGATTTGATGGTACCCTTGAGACAAATCCAAGGAAGAAAATAATTTTGCGCCTTGGAGTTGGTCAAAAAGGTCCTCAATCCGCGGTAAGGGGAATCGATTTTTCACCGTCAGCTTGTTCAACGCCCGGTAATCCACGCACATGCGTAAACCACCGTCCTTCTTGTTCACAAAAAGGATCGGCGCACCGTACAGCGAGCTTTTGGGCTCGATCCACCCTTTTTCAAGGTACTCTTTGATTTGGCGTTCGGCCTCTCGCCTTTCTGCTGGACTAAGGTGATACATGGGTCTGAACGGAGGAGTCGACTCCGGCTGCAACGGAATCATGTGGCCCATGTGTCTTTCTGGTGGAAGCCCAGCTGGTGGGTCTTGGAACACATCCAAGAACTCCACCAACAGAGATCTGATCTCTGGTGGCGGGTCTTCCGTCACGTCGTCCTCCACTTTCTGCAGCTGAGCCAAGAAGTATCGACAACCTTATCGAATACGTCTCTTGACCTCCATTGCAGACACGCTGGCATGGACTTTGAGTCGGGTCGGTGATAATTCCGTACTCGGAATCAACGTAAAGCGGCGTTGTCCTTTTCGGAGGATCAAACGCTTTGATTCAAAGCACATTAAAGCATTATTGTCACGGAGCCCGGGATCGTCTAGCACCACGTCAAACGGGTCAAGAAGGTTGAGTACCTTCAACGTGACACTCTGTGTGTACCCTTGACTACAATTTTTCGCTTTACAAGTACCGATCACGGGTACCGTATGGTTTTCACCGACAACAACTGCGCCATTCGATGGCTCGTACTTCAGGCCAACCTGTCGGGTAAAGCCATGGCTAACAAAAGAGTTGTCCCCTCCAGTGTCAGCCAGTTTGTTCACGGGAGCACCAGCTAGGTGTCCTTTGAATTGCATCGTCATGTTGCCTCCACTCTTCCGAGTGAACAGACTCCACGACGGTAAGCCGAGTTTGTGATAAACACGGAATCTGTACGACGGGCGTCGCAACCCCCATGATTCACCCACTCGAGTCCACATCTTGTGGGCATGTGTGAATTCGGCTAGCACCTTCCAGTCTTTAAATTTGACTGGGTTGAAATCGTCGACTAAAGGTACTGGGAACGTGATTGAAATCATTGCTTTGAGGGTGTTTTCTTCAATCATTGTGTCACACAACTCTTGCACAGTGGTCGGTGTCGCCACCACTAAGCATATAAGATCATGCATCTCGTTTGGAGATGCAAGGTTTAGTGGGCAATGTCGGTCAGCAAGTGTAGAATGCGGTTCAACAAGAGGAGAGAAAACAATAGAGAAATTTGAACTCGTCAAAAACTCAAATTGTTTAACATCCTCATCTGAAAACATGAACCCACAGTCGTGATCCAGTTTTACCCTTGAGTGGTCCCCACTGACGTCACTCAGGGGTGGGGAAATCCCGCCCCACAGCCCTGTCCGTTACCACGGCCGGGCCCATTGCCGCGACCGCGACCTTGTCCACGGCCTTGTCCACGGCCTCCTACTGCACAATCCCCACGAGGTACTGCTGCTGGAGCTAATGCCGTGGCCTCTTGTCCACCACCAGCAACCTCGGGGCAATAAGCCCTAAAGTGGCCCGGCTGCATGCAGTTGTGGCAGAGCCCTTTGCGGAAGGCTGCATTGCGATGCTCACGCAACGCCTGCAACTCGTCGTTCTCGCGGCTGCGCTTGTTGTTGGGGCCCTTGTGTCCACCAGCCTTCTTCGCTAGAGGATTTGTAGGCTGCTTGCCCTTTGATCCGCCTTGCTGTCCAGCTGACCCACTAGCCCCTGCAGCATCCACGCGCATGTCGCGGCCTTGCTGTATACGCACATTTGGCCGTGCATTAGAGTAGTACTTCGGGTTCGCCGAATACACTTCGCTCACGTAGTCGCGCAACGCCCTCCAGCTTGTCCAAGCTTGGCCAGTGGCTGTCGTGGTGGTCTTGTCCTTCAGCTTCTTGCTGGCGAGACCATCATGCAATTACTCCAGCATCATGCACTCCAGGTACTTGAACGTCTGAGTCCCATCGCCCTTGGTGAAGCTTTCGACTTCCTCCACGAGTGCGGTGAAATCGCTCAAGTAGGATTCGAGCGAGCTGCCAAGCTGCCTGAAGTCCTTGATCTTGTGGAAGGCGTGCTTCGCCTCCTCACGTTGGGTGCACTTCTTGCGCATGATCGCGCAGAAGGCCTCCCACGGCATGGGCTGCCACTCGAGGTGCGGCTGCTGCGCACTCCACTCCTTGACCACATACTTGAAGAGTTTGTCTTCAAGCCGTGTCGTGGCAAGGTCGCCCCACTGGCTGAGTGGAGCCTTCTGGACACGTAGAATGTGCTCCATGCGATTCAGCCTGTCGGTCAGCTTCACGCCCTTCCGGAAGATCTCCACACTGTGGAGGAAGGACGTGTTCATGATCGAACCCGAAGTCGTCGAGGTGGGAAACTCTTCGCTGCCACCGGTAGTGGCATCCGCAGCTACGGCACGCTATGCTTGCTGCTGCATCCGCACCTGGGTCACGCTCTACAACGTCTTGTCGAGGTCGTTGCATCGGCGGCTTGCCTCATGGGCGGCGAGGCATTGTAGCTGGTAATCACGGTCGAGGTCCGTGATGCTCTGCCTGACGTGGACCAGCAGGTTGGCGAACTCGAACTTAAGCTCTGATGTCGTCAGAGCGTCGGTGATAGCCTCTAGGGTCTCACGTTGTCCGTGCACCCTTACCCATTGCAGGAGGGTACGGTTCACATACACACCTCCAAGGAGTCCCACCTTTTCGGAGGAGACTGTCGTCAGCAACGACGCTCGAGTGGGCGCTGCCCTGCCCCATTGCGGCCACATCGTAGTAAGGGGGGTCCGTTCCCATTCCTCTGAGTGGTGCCGTATCTCCACTATTGGTGGTGATCTTGAGTCAGCCTGCCGCCTCAGCAGTAAACTCCGGAAGCCTACGACGGCCATCGCGAATTACCTTTGCGGCATCGTCGTCCGGCTTGTTCTCACGGGAACTTCCCGTGTGACTACTTTCAGCGCCCTTGCTGCTCTCGGCAGTCTCGCTGCCGTCGGCAGCTTCAGGCGATGCGGCGGGCGCCTTTTCCTTCTCGAGCAATCGGCTCGTGTTCGCCGCACGACGATGGCAATGGTCGCGATCCGCGTTGCCTTTGCCATCGTCGGCGTCATGCTCTTCGTCGGGGTCCTCCTCCGGAAGATCCTCCTCCATCGCGTCGTCCGTCGCATGGGGGTCGCCCATGTGCGCGTCGACGTGATCGTCGAGCACCTTTGCGGCTTCCGCACGCTTCTCGGTGTCGCCGAGGTTGGAGTCGGTTGCCTTAGGCGGCCCGGTTGCCTTAGGCGGTACGGTTGCCTTTGGGTTGGTAACCGTGCTCGCGGCGGCGGCTTCCAAAAATTGGAGTCCACCGAGGACGTGTGGTGAGAACGTCACCACCTTACCCTTGTTGGCCTTAGACGGTCCGGCACTTGCCATCATGTCGCTCGTGCAACTAGCACGTGAAGGTCGTTGTGAGGATCACTCCACAACTTAAAGGATGAATCGTCTCCTACAATCTAGCTCTCACGATCGCTGAGGGAATTTCAATTTGTATTTCTATTTTCCTAGGCCGTCACGTTGGCGCAAGGTCGTGGGTTTAGAAACTAGTCCTCCTAAGCCATGACTCACGGCACCTGGTAGAGACTAGGATCTAGGAAAACAGAAAATATCAATACAAGGGAGTAACAAGAAGTGTGAGTACCGCTCACCAAACTAAGACAAAGAGCAAGAAAACAAGCAAGTACAAGGTCAAGAAGAAAAAGAATACTTTTCTTCTTGTCTTCTTGTCTTCTTGTCTTCTGGTCTTCCTTGATCTCTTCTTGCGTCTTCTTGGCACGTCTCGCGTCCCTTGGTGGCATCCTCCTTGAGCCGGCGGCGTTGGGGGAGCCGCCAAAAGTCCCAAAGGTGTCGTCCTCCCTCTTTTTAGGGCTTTCTCAAGCTTCGAGAGCCCCTGGCCTTGGGAAGAAACGCTGTCCCATGACGTGTTGCCGGCTGTGGTTTGTTCTCAACACCGCCATTGAGCCTCGTCGGGTGTACATGGGGGACAATCATGTGCAAATATCGGTTGGGAAGGGTGAGATTGTCTTCTGTATTTCCGTTGAAGGGAAGCACGTGGAACGTCGTGTGAAGGGGGTGCTCCATATTCCGGGGCTGGTAGCTAACCTCCTCTCTGTTTTCTCTCTTATCTCTGAAGGCATGCAGGTTTGCTTTGAGAATGGTGGCTACACCATCTCTGCCCGTGTAGGCTGTGTGCTTGCAAAAGCGGACAAGGAGGACAGCCTTTACCGCCTCCATGTTGCATCAGAGAATGAAGCAGACTCAGCATTGGCAGCAAGAGACGGAAAACATGACATTGGCCTATGGCACTGCCGGCTTGGTCACCTCGGCTTTGGCACCATCATCTCCATGCAGCATATGGTCCGTGGCCTGGAGCTCAAGGGGGTGAAGCAGCTGGGTGCATCAGCTTGTGAGAGCTGCATTGAAGGGAAGCAAGCACGCTCTCCTTCCACAAGGGATGGAAAGAGAGCGACTGAGCTTCTCTCACTCCTCCACTCCGATTTGTGCGGCCCCATGCCATCTCAATCCTTGTCCGGCAAGATGTACTTTGTCACATTCATTGATGGCAATTCGAGGAAGACGTGGGTGTCATTCTTGGATGGAAAGGATGAGTATGTTGATGCTCTCAAGGTGTGGATTGCTGTTGCACAGAATGAGAGTGGCAGGAGGTTGAAGATGCTTCACACTGATGGTGGAGGAGAGTACCTCTCCAACGATTTCCACAATTTCGTCAAGCGTCGCGGGATCAGGCACAAGGTCACCCCACCTGGAACACCGCAGCTGAACGACGTGGCTGAATGCGCAAAGTGCACGCTTATGGAGCGCATTCAGAGCATGCTTCAAGACACGGAGCTCCCACCAACCTTTTGGATGGAAGCGGTCAACACTGCCGCTCTTGTACCTGAAGTGGGAGAAGAGCTGCTAGCAGAAGAGGGTGGTGAGGAAGATGACGGTGATAGCGACAATAACAATTTGGTGGAGGGAGCTGAGAAGGAGAAGGAGCCAGCAGCCAAATCTGATGAGGAGAAGCAGTGAAGCAACAAACAACAGCTGCCACGACGGTCCACACGTCAGTGGGGAGCAGCTATGGCGGTCCGAGAGGCTCACAAGGAAGCAGATGCAACAAGGGGAGCAGATGAACCTGTGCGCCGTTCCACCGCCAACGGAGTCATCTGACCTCGAGCTTCTCTTCCTCACAGTCACCGATGACCCAGCCACATTCACCAAAGCCATGCGAAGTGCTGAGGCGACAGATTGGCGTGCCGCAGCAGACGAGGAGTATGGTGCGCTCATGAAGAGCGGCACATGGACCCTCGAGGAAGCTCCACGTAGCAGCCGGGTGATCGAATGCCGGTGGATCTTCAGGCGCAAGCGTGGTGCGGATGGTAAGGTGCTCAGGTACAAAGCACGGCTGGTTGCAAAGGAGTATGCGCAGACTGAGGGTATGGATTACAATGAGACATTTGCACCTGTCGCAAAGTTCCCATGTATCTGAGCGATCCTCGCTCTTGCTGCTGCCATGGACTGGGAGGTGCACCAAATGGATGGGACATGTGCATTTCTTAATGGTGACCTCAAGGAAGATGTTTACATGGAGCAGCCACAGGGGTATGTGGTGGAGGGAAAGGAGGATTTGGTGTGCAAGCGTATGAAGACCCTCTACAGCCTGAAGCAAGCACCGTGAGCATGGTACAACAACATGGATGAGCAGCTGGCTGGGCTTGGGTTTGTGCGCAGCGAAGCCGACCATGTGGACTATGGGCATGTGCATGAGGCAAGCCAGGTCATCATCTTGCTCTATGTGGATGATCTGCTGATTACATCTGACTCCAAGTCCCTTTTGGACAATGTGAAGCAGTCCCTTGCCACCAGGTTTGACGTGAAAGACATGGGAGAGCTCTTTTACCCTACTATGCTTGGATTTCGACGACTGAGATGAACCATATTTTTTTCGACGAAAAAAATGAATTTCTAATTAATTGGGTATAACCATTAATTCGACGTGAATACTGGCCTGTAACCTTAATTTCGACGAAGATTGAGGTTCATCTTTCGGATTTCGACGAAGTCTGGTATGACGAACTGCTCGATGGTGCGAACTGTTGCATTCGGGCATTCGAGCGATCGAGCGCTCGAGTGTTTGACTCGGCGTCGACAACCTCGGCCCGGTATTCAGTGTTGAGAGTTGATCCTAGCAATATAAAAAACATAGCTAAACCCAGTAATGAAAAGGTGACCCACACCCTTTATTTCGATGAATTTATACTGGAAATAATTTGGTGAAACTAAATTTTCAACTAAAAAACCATTTTTGACAAATTTCAACCACTTTCAAAACAATTAATATCAAAATCAAAGAGCATTAGGATACTACCTTGGCCTCTAGGTCAAACGCGACCGGCAGCAGCAAACTTTGGAGTTGTCGCAGAGCATGTCCGTAAGCGACATTGTAAAGCGCTTCAACATGGCAGGAGCGCGCAAGGCCGCAATACCACTGGAAGTGGGAGCAAAGCTGAGCATAATGCAAACTCCCCACGGCATGCAAGAGAGCGACCGCATGGAAGCATTGCCCTACCAAGCAGCATTTGGGAGCCTCATGTACGCAGCAGTTGGTACGTGCCTCGACATCAGCCAAGCAGTGGGAGTTCTCAGCTAGTTTTGCGTGAATGTGGGTGTGCGGCATTGGGAGGCGGTCAAGCCTGCGCTGCGTTACCTGAACAGCAGCAGCAGCCTTTGTCTCACCTTCAACGGCAACAACAGCCCCATCCTCATCGGCTATAGCGATACAGATTGGGGGTGTGACCTGGACACAAGGAGGTCAACCACTGGGTTCGTGTTTGTGCTCAGGGGAGGTGCAATCAGCTGGAGGAGCAAGAAACAAGAGTGCGTCGTCCTCTCCTCTACCGAAGCAGAATACATCGCCCTGAGTGAAGCCATGAAAAAAGCCATGTGGCTGCGTGAGCTACTGGCAAGCCTTGGACAACAGCAGAACACAGCGACTACAATCTACAGTGACAACATGAGCGCAATTGCTCTGACCAAGAACTTCAGAGTTTCATGCCCGCACCAAGCACATCGACCTGTGGTACCACATCATCCGTGAGCTCGTGGCAAAGCAGGTGGTGCAGATCAAGTTCTTCCCTTCAAGAATGGTGTTGGCAGGCTTCCTGAACAAGCCGCTAGCAGCGCACCGCTTTCAGCAGCTGATGGGACAGTGTGGACTTGTGTGATTTTTATTCTCACAAAGTGGGAGAATGATGGATGTGAGGGTGTAAGAAAATGACATAAATGTGTTGCTCAATAAAAATCATCTGACAGTAAAGATGAATAGAGAATATTCTACAGGTTCCAACTCACTTTATGGAACTCAATTTGGAGTCCATTTGGGTGAGATATGGTTTTCCAAAGTTCAAGTGGTGACCGGAGCACTTTCAGGACAAAAGGTGGCCAGAATTATTGACCAGGACTGCTGGGAGCGGCCTTCAAGGACAAAAGGCGGCTGGAGGGCCTTCAAGAGACTTCAAGGAAGGAGCATTTGATGATTATTGGCCGTACAGGCCGTCAGAGAGATAATTCTAATGCATTCAAATGTGATTGCCGCTCATCACGCTAAAGTAGGAGTGTAGTAGAGGGTCAACTTCAACAGAGTGTATCTCAGTGCTCCTTTGGCCAAATGAGGCATGTAAGGGCTTGCTAGAAAGCTGTGATTATGTAATTTCTCACTCAAGAGTCATCTCTGACATTTTTATTCTCTGCATTCCTAAATTTTCCTCCAAAGTTTCTGTATGTGCAACCTGCAACTTCCTCTCACAAATAGTTGGTCCTGCCTAGGCGGCCCTTAGTGAGCCTGATAAACTCCCTGAGGGCTGCCCTAGTTTCCAGCATAAGGATTTTCCTTTCTCTGGCTGCTCGTGGACGCCTCCCGGCGCTGCACTTCGGCATGTGGAGGGGCAATTTTTCAATATATTCCCCCGTGCACCTTCCATGCCCGCTACTCCAGCTTGCTCTCACACATCTTCCTCTGCGCCATCCAGCCCATCATAGCTGGTCATCCCAAGCCCGGCCACGCTTGCATGCCGGTGCTTTGGTCAAGCAATCCGCAAGCATGTTGTGCGTGCTGCAGTGTTGCAGCACCACTTGCCCCTTTTCAGTCATGTCCATTCTGTTTTATTGTGCAATGGATGCCAATTCCGACTTCACGGTGGCATCCCACTGCTCCCCCTTGGGCCATGCAAGCGCCTCGGCCGAGTGGCATGCCTCCTGCATGCCACTCGGCCGTCCTCGACGACGGCCGGCCACTCTCCTCAATTTTGGAGTGCCGGACCCTGGCGCGTGATGATTGTATGTCGTTCTCCTCCCGAGATCTTGGCGAGCTCTGCAACTTCCCGCTGCACAAGTCACCGAAATGTGCACAACATGGCACCACGCCGTCTGGCCCTCCACACGGCACCATAGCACTTGGTGCCTGCTGGACGCGTCTCGCTCCCTGTGTCGCCGTCTCCAGCTTGATGGCGGCTGACGTAGGCAGATGAAGACGATGTCCCGCGCCCTCTCATGGTCTGCTGCTCTATTTGTTGCACTCCAGTTGATGCATGAAGGGTTTCCTTGCTACTGGGTAGGGCCACTACGAGTGCCTTACTGCTGCAGGTAGTCAGCATGCTCATAGAAGTGATGCGCGTTCCACCTGACCTGCTGCAAGCGCTCCTCCACGTAGGTGTGGATGCCTTGGAGGGTTTGAGGCAATCCGACGTAGGAGTCGACGGGTTGAACACAGGACTGAGCGCCATGGCTGATTTCTGCCCACCTCACTTCCTCAAGGCAGTTTATGGCATGGCTCAGCCGAGCCTGCTGCAGCGCTACATGGAGAAGCGCGAAGCCACCGGCGTGAATTTTCACACCACCCGCCTTCTTGCAAGGACCCGCTGCAGCCACGACCCTCTTCAATGTGGCAGGCCTCCTACCATGTTGTCATCCTCATACTGCCATTGCATGAGCACGCAGAGAGCCCAACATCTACCTCTCTCGTCGCTCGTCGCGTGCACACTGTGCACCATGGCGGTCACCTCTCCGATCATCTCATTTCTCGCGGAAGCTGTGCAAGACTTTTGGGCTGTAAGGCATGTGGGCTCATAACCCTTTGTTGGTGATTCTGTTCCAATGTGGATCTGACCTTCTAGCAAGTGCACGTCATGTTTTGGCAAGTTCAGAGATGAAGCATGAGCTTTCTGGTCGCCTCACGCTCATGTGGGAGAGGGTTTAGAGACAGCCGGTTTTACGAAGAGGATAACGTCATTTTGCTTCCTTTTTTTTTTACATGGAAACGATCATAACACTTATAGGGCTAGTCATGAGATTTCTAATACACCAAACCGTGCCAATTTATGCTTGCCGAAGCGCAGGCCTCACCCACCACAGAAACGCCTCCATGGTGCGCACACTTCGTGGCGCCTTTCTTCACGTGCGAAGCGCCTTTCCCAGGGCAAAGATCCCATTGCACGTGATTTAGGGATCCCCTGCACTAATTCCACGCACCTTGCCCACTTTTGGGTCGAGTTTGGTGATGGGGTCTGACAGGCTTCGAAACCTGTCCGCGGACCTGCAGTCAGATTTTTTACCAAGTCCGTGAGTAACAAACTGTATTACTGAGTTTCGGACACTGAGCCTGGATTTTTGCTTAGTCCCTCAGTAACAAAACTGCACTACAAGATGCGGTGGATTATCCACCGGACGCCTCGGCAGTCACTTCGGAGCAAAATCTCCACATGGTACTTTTGTTACTCGGTCCGGTCGATTATTTGCCGGAAGTCGAGTCGCGGCCGGCTCCCAGAGCCACCGCGCACACCCCAACTTTGGAAGCTCATATCTCCCGCGTTACTGGTCTGATTCTGGTGAAACAACTTCCACCGGATTACTCGACTCGTCAACTTTAAGAGAAAATCCTCCATTTTAGAGTCCGAGCACTTCTTGAGCTGCTAGATCCACCGGCGAGGATTTTCCTCTCTCTGGCAGCTCGTCGACGCCTCCCGGCACCGCACTTGGGCATGTGGAGGGGCAATTTTTCAACAGGGTCTGCCATTTCCTTGCCTTTATCATGGAATGACACTATGGGGCTCCTCAGTGTGGGTCCGAAGGTGAATGTTTTCAGAACAAGAAACCGACAACGTGTCTCGAGGATTTCAGAGGTTGACACAAAATGATGTTTTGACTTTCAAATGTCTTGTCTCTGGTCAGCAAAACTAATGACGACATCAGAAAAAACGTACGCCTGCGAAAAACATGCTGGCATGAAGAATTCTAGCGTTAGGTGAGCCAGCGAAGCTGCTCTTTTTTTTTTTTCGCCCTTCCCTTCACGACTACATAGTTGCACAACAGTGTTGCGTAGCAAGCGTGACTGTTGCTGCACAAGACGGTTGCTGCTACTACTTTGCTATTGTAGCTGCTGCTACTGCTGCAATACTGCTTCTACTACTCTTGTTGCTGGCACTGCGGCAATTGTAATGATGTTGCTGTTGCTGCTACGCTGCTACTGCTGTCCGTGGCTACTGTTGTCATTGCTACTGCTTACTACCACTGCCGCTGCTCGCTGTTGGTACTGTTGTTGCTTGCACCCACTGCTGCTGCGAGCTGCTTCATCTTCTTGATTTGTAAATGGTCAAAACCAGACAGGATGGTACTACTACCCTGTGTTGCCGCTGCCACTCAGTGTGGCTGCTACAGGTCGTCACTGTCGCAGCTCCTCTTGCTATGGTGGTGGCAGTTGCTTGGTGGTACCACTGCTGATAACGTCGGGTCGACGTCTCTGCTGCCAACGTCTGTTGCGATGGGTCCCAGGATACGGCCTTTGGCAGTGACTCTCATTGCTGCTACATGTGCTCCTTCTCTGTGGCGCAGCTCATTGAGAGAGGTCTCGCTACTTTGATACCAAGAAAAACCTACTAGGAAGCTTCCTAGCCTTACTTTTGCCTACGTGGCAATGTTGTCCAATGAGCTGGCGCACTAGCAAGTAAGCAGGTGCATGAAACAGCAAGGTTTAGGCTAGGGAGATGCACAAAGTCTCAGACGCTCCAATAGCTTAGTCATGCACAGAGGAATGACAACTAGCAAGCACATAGCATAAATACTCGCCTCAGCGCATGGCGGGTGATGCATGCGGCAAGTTCAGTTTGTCCTAAAATCGGCCCAAATCCGTTTCGGTCGTAACTCTGCGCATAGGGATCCAAAAGCAACACCGTCTGAACCTAGAGATGCTGAATATTGAGCTGTACCCTATGCATGGTCACACGCACAGGTCCGGCATCAACCACTAGACACACAATACAAAACAAGCAAATTGGGCTCAAGATCCAGTCCACCGGAAAACTATAACAAATACAAAATTATTGCACAGCACCCGAGCAAGCACCTAGGGTGTCGTGCTAGTTGTTCGGCAGCTTCTGGTGGATGGAGCCACCGCCCGACGGTACTCTGGTGCCACTTGTGTACCCAGCAGGGATTTGCACGAGCATGGATACGGCCGAGTGGTCATTGTAAGATGTAGAAATAGACGGGGACGATTGACAGCACAACACCCTCCCCTATATGTGCCATCTTTCTATCCATTTTTCATGACGTGCACCAGTCATGTCATTGGATAACGGATCAAGTGTTGACCTCGCACACCCCCTCTATGTCTTCGTTTCTCTCCTTTGTCTCATACTCGTTGAAGACTGTTTCGGTCGTTGCCAATACCCATGATGTTTTTAAGGCAGTTTCCGTCGTATGCAATTGAGCACCACAGAGGACGTCACATCCGTCCACGAGCTTGGTGAGCATGGACTCGTGGGCTATTAAGTTTTTGTTGTATGTTTAATTTCTGTATTTCAACCAAGATGCCTGCCCAATTGCTCAGGACTGCCTTGCATAGGTGTAGGGTAGCCAAGCCCCATTTTTTGGTGTCTCCACTGCTTGGAGGACCACATCGAGAGCTCAACAAACGAAGTCTCGTTCTTCAACCCCCCTCCACCAAAATCCTTGTGTACAATGAGGATCGGCAAGCTCTTTTGTGCCTTATTTCATAGGAGCAAGTGATGGATGCCCTAAGGCTTTGTTGTTTATGTCATGACTGTAGTAAACAAATTTTCTTGTCCTGTTTTTTGTCCTGAAATGACTCTTCCCTCACCCTGTATTCACTCCTTTTTGTTGCTCTGCAGTCTCCTCAGGTGATGAGGCATCAGGGATTGTACCCAAGAAGGAGCAAGAAGAAGGAGCTCATGTTCTCGCCTGGGATGACATTCTAGAATATGGAGGAGGCTCGTGGAGCAGTGCATGACTGCAAAAGTACAAAACGCATGAATGTTTGGTGGTTGCGCAGTGAGAAGACACGCTTCACCACTCGTTGTGGAGATAACAAGGACAAGGGGTGTTCATGGCTGCTGAGTGTATATGTCGCTACACGCGAAAACACAGTCATCATCATAAAATAAGTTCATGGTCACATGTGTGTTTTGGGAGTCAATTGTGGGGACCCTGCAAAGACGGTCAACTGAGTCACCAGGAAAAAAGTGTCAACCCTCAAGTGGAACCCGACAGCCAACATCAAGTCACTGTCAGTTGTGGTGAGGAAGGTGCCTATTAAGGCACTGGATAAAAAAACTTTGAACCTCCTCTGTCCGAAGGCTCTCTCATGCAGCCTATTCCAGGATATTTCAAGGAGGTGGATGCAAGCTGTCTTCCGTCGTTTCCCTTTGCATTATGAAAGACATTCCAAGTACTAACTAAAATATTGCACTAGTGTGCTTTGCAAATGAAGGGTTTTGGAACAAAATACGCACGCTGCTATCAAGTCATCTTTGGAGGGTGTGTTTTGTCACGCATTTTTCACACTTGGAGTTATAGTTCTTGGTTTTTAACACACCAGGCGCATTCTCACATTAAACAGGACCCACCTTAAAAACAGCCAGGATCAGGCCCCTTCTGCCACTTCTTTGACGCCAATGATAACGGTATCCCAATTTCCTTGGTGATGGTCGAGGGTGAAAATGAAGACAACTGAAAGTGGGTTTGTCTTGAACTCACCACGACATATCTCACAGTAGCTCGGAACAGGATGGTTATCATTGGTGATCATGCTCAACGTCGTGGCGTAGAATCTCCAGAGTGAACATCACGCCTACCGCTACTACCACCTGCGGTAGAATGTGAGGCACAAGGTTGTAAACTAGCCAGGCTTTTGGTTGTGGAGACTCGCCCATGCGATGACACCTGCTGAGTACCGGAGGTGTGAGGAGCACCTACATGTAGTAAACTCCCATGTGCTTGTGTGTGTTCTCAGAGACACTGGCCTCGGGGAATTTCTGCACTAACAGTGGATGAGACTGTATTTTCCACTCACGCGTGGCTGCCAAACAATCTTGAACGCAGCCGAGTCCTTGAACGTTTGCATCGTAGATATCTAGAACTTGTTTCCCTTCCAATGTTCTGTGTTTTTGTAAACGTGGGTGCTGCTACTGCCAGCAGATTGACATAAGTAGAGCAAGGAGTGAGTGGAACAACTTGAGCCGACACCTGCAAAGCGGCTGTTGAACAACACTATGACAAGCCATGACTACAGTGTCATGGAAGGGGGACTTCACTCACCAACAGTTCGCAGACTGTGAATGTGTTGACTGTACCTGCATGTGTGGAGCGTTGAAAGAGTGGGTGCAGCTATGTTTCCATGCCTATGCGTTCATCATTGGCCGTAGTGAACAGGTGGATTCTCTATACGATGTTAAACACACAAACATGGCATACATGCGCACCGACCACCTGTATCACTAAAGGTGGAGGATGGGGTGGAGTGGGTGCAGCCGGGCCCAAAAAGTGGGGTAGTTACTCCAAAGAGTGCAGGCTAGGATCGTGAAAACAGGAACAGGAAGAGAGACATGTTAACCTTATGGCCATGATGGTTTCACCAAGAACCAGTGCACAAACAGGCCTGCGGTAGGACCAGCCGTTGAAGCAGTAGCAAATGCATTCCGGCGTCGCCTACAGCACACTGAGGATTCAATGAGGGCACAAGCCTATGCTGGACGCTGGCCTTCGAGCGGGACACAGGCAGAACGGGGGGTAGGATCTACAGCTGCAGTTGTGTCTACAGCTGTAACTAGTGCATCATCGGAGCACATCGTTCCTCTTTCTGAAATCAGGCCTGCCATATTTGTTCCCTTACATGTGTGAGAGTATTGACCTGCAAAGACCACTTTCCAACAAGTCAAAATGTGTCTAAAGGGCTAAAAATAAGATCAAGGGCTAGAATTCTGAATGAGCATGACCACAAAGTCTGAGTTCACATGGCAAAGGCGGCGAAGTAGCAAGCGCTAGTGCTTAGGGGTGAGAACACTAGTGACACACACACACGCACAAGAGGAAGAGGGAGTAGATGCAAAGGGAGTGCAAGGAGACACTCAATACGGGACATCAACAACGAAGACACAAAGAACGATGGTACGTGTGTCAAGAGCAATCGCTATGGCAGATTCAGCAGAGTGCTTGACAGTGAGGCCCATCCTGGTCCATGCACGAATAGAGAGCAGGTTCAGCTCAAGAGAAAGGACAAAGAGCACATTGGAAATTTACAAGAGGGCAGACAGACCATCGAACCACACAGACCCAAGTCCCTAGCGACTAGCCAGATCTTGTATGAAATGAACACAACGGGACCGAGCACGACCAAGTCGCCAAGCCAATAGGTCTATGTGATGGGTGGCGCTGGAGTCAATGATTCAGGTGCCACTGAGCTCACGACTTGTGGTGCACACTAAACAACGTGCCACATAACACTTAACCTCTGCAGGACACTCACTATAGGACAGCACAACCGCAAACATTAGGAACCGAACAGCCGTCAAGCCAGTCGCTATTCCTAGGCCCATCCTCATCTGGACGACTGAGCTCCCCTACAAGCACCATCACGGACAACAGACACAGTATGACAAGTTGCTTAAGGACCACCCGGCTATGACAACACAGTCTCCTCGAGTGCAAAGCGCTTGTAGCTGACGAAGCTTTGTGCTCATGTGGTCCTAACATTCCATGCATCTGGTCCCGCCTAGAGTTGTAAAAGGTTCGGTTGTTGTGACGGTCGTTGCGCGACCCGCCTAGGTGGTGCCGTGGGGCATCTACTGGGCGTGCACAGCCCGGAGGCCATGTACCATCCGGCTCCAATCTAAGGGCTGCTTGCATCCCGTGTAAGGATGAGTGTTGCCGCAGATGTCGTAGTGGACAGAGTGTCCGCTGACAATGCTCACAGGTTGCTACTACTGTTGCTGCTGCTGATGGCCCTTGCCGTGTTTCATTTTCCCTTTCTTCTCCTATGTGATAGAGGGAAACTTTATGTTGATGTGGAAGAGGAAGAGGGAGAAGGAGAGGAAGAAGTAGAGGAGGGGGAGGAGGAGCTAAGAGTGAGAAGGGTTTTTGGGGATGTAGTCGTCACAAGTATTAAGGTGCTGGCCTGATCCTCCTAACCAGCCTCTTTGGCCCCCGCCCGCTAGCTATAGCTACCACCCGGAGCTACTGCTGTCGCTCAGTGAGGCTCGTGCAACTTGTCGCTTCCGTAACTATCGCTGTTAAAACAGTAGCGATAACTCACCCCGTCACTTTTGGTGTTGCTGCCGACTCAAGCGTTCGTGTGGTGATGAAATTGCTAATGACGTCTCAACTCGTGATTTCTACTGCGATGGGTTCTAGCATACGGCTGTTTTTGTGACTCTAACTGATGCTGCAGGTACCGCGTCTCTGCATCGCAGCTCAGCGAGAAATGTCTTGCTGCTTTGATACCATAACAATGTACCCGGAAGCTTCCTAGACATACTGCCACTCACGTAGCGACTCCTTCCAGTCAGCTCATACACTAGCAAGCAAGCAGGTGTAAGAAACAGCAAGGGTTAGGCTAGGGAGACGCCCAAGTTCTCATAAGCTCCAATGGCTTAGTAATGCAGAGAGAAATGACAACTGACAAGTACACAACATAAACACGGCCGAGTGGTGACAGTAAGCTGTGCAGAATGACGGGGGCGGCTCACGTCACAAGAGTTCTAGCAAGCTGTCCTTTTCAAGCTTGCATACGGGTTGCAGGGACACATTTGGCAGAGGGGATATCCCCTTGCTTTTCTTGTTCTTTCATTCAATTCTTACTCTTTTGAAGGTATCCGTCATGTCTTATGTGTACCTAGTGCCGTTTGTTTTCTTGTCGCATCTACACAACGCCTCTCCTTGCAGAACATCATCAGGAGAGTCGTTTCATTCCCTGAATGAAGTTGGGGTGCGGCACATGCGACAGAGAGCTGAAAGCGGTCAAAATGAGAAGTGATGTTTTCGGATATTCACTCGAAACAAATTTCTTGCTTCCCTCAGTGTCACCAATGCCTCCTAATTCATCGAAGACATAGGCAAACATGGAAGGCCAAGGTTAGACGAGATGAGCAGAAGCTGTAAGGAATGAACGATTGAGTGGTGTGAGGCATAGAGGACTAGGCATACTGCTGCCGCATCTAGCACCCATAAGTGCACGACTGCTGCACACGCTCGTGGGCGCATCGGGAGGATCAACCACCACGTCAAAACGTCTCTGAGTAAGCGTGCGGCATGATCGTTGGAGCGGCTGTCAACCATATGTCGACTCCACACGCACGCCAACTCAATCACCTTGGTCAATGCATTGCTTTCCTTCCATGTGCGGAAGACAAAGCAAGCGTGCGGCGAGATCGTTGGAGCCGTGACATTATTTCGTCAACAAATCTCGAGAGGGCAATGAATTTCTTTTAACCCGGGAGTTTTCCATTAGCAAAAAGTGGCGGTAGAGTAAACAGGAGAACTGTGAAAAATCTGGCATGAAACTCAAAAGGAATGATGTCCACATCATAGGCGCACACAATCATATGAAGAGAATCTTTGGTATGAAGTAATAGAGAATGCACTTTCCTTCACATCACCTTAAGGGAGTGCCAGCCAACTCTCTCGTTCATGCATGTTGTGATCAGGACAACTAGAGCCCAGTGGGAGTGTCACTATCTGTGTGCAGTTATGGGGAGCACAATATCAAAACACTTGGATAACAACTCAAAAGGTGAAAGACGAAAGAATTCACTGCCCAAAAAGGTGTCAGCTCCTTCCTTCGATACAGCAAGAAGGGACTGCTGACGAGAAATTCAACTCGTTTTCACACACATAATGTCACACGTTTTCAGCGCCAGAGGGCAGCCGCCACATCCGCCGCATCACGTCCTGCTTTCACATTGTGCATCCTCACAACGTCCGCACCGCCACCCACGCACGCCGCCGCCGCCGCACACGACGCCCAGTCCTTGTCCGCACCCACCGGCGGAGCGGGAGGGGGCGGCGGTGGTGCAGGCGCAGCTACACCCTTGGCAGCCTCATCGCCATCGTCCGCCCTCGCAGCTGCAGCATCTGCGATGATCCTTCCCAGAAACTTCTTACGTGAAGGCCCCAGCACGAGTGGCAGGTGTCGGAGCGCCTCCCTCTGACTGCCGAGCTCCTCCCTCAGCTTGGGCAGACCACGGATGAGCGCCACACTGTGCTCAGGCTCCTCACAGAAACCCAGCCCCACGTCCAACAGGATGTTGGACAGTGGGATGCCCGCCGCCTCCGCTGCCGCCACCCTGTCTGCCAACCCACGAGCGACATCGGCAACGATGTCGCCGCTGGCAGTAGGCGGCGCTGTGCACACGAGCACAAGGGGCACCTGCAGTGCGGCGACGGTGTCAAGCACGGCGGCGTCG